>CAJUYG010002816.1:14987-26818 GCA_910591675.1 Galerucella calmariensis
TACTGTCTGATATTTTATTTAAAATCACTCCTCGTTGCCAGTACTGTATGATATTGTATTTAAAATCACTTATCGTTGCCTGTACTACATGAAATCACCCTGCTTTGCTAGTACTGTCTGATATTTTATTTAAAATCACTCCTCGTTGCCTGTACTGTATGATATTCTATTTGAAGCCGCTACTCGTACTCTTAACTTATTGAAAATATCTCAGCAAAAAATTAATTTGTTATTACTCCGGTCTTCCCCCACGACTTTCTTCGAAAACAACGAAACACAACGAGATGCAAAAAATAGGGAGTAGGGGACGGCTGGAAAGTGCAATTTGCAGATAAACTGTACAGGCCATGATTTACGTCTGAAAGCTTGATAAACTTATATTCCTTGCTTGAGTGAGTAATATCTGCATAAAACCTTGAATAGGATTACAAATGTTCATAAATTGTATGTGCTATAATTCTGTCAAGGCGGCCGGGAGATGTTCCTCTCCGGCGCTATTCGATTGGTTGAATTGTTTTTTGTTTAGGCTCACAGCTTGCTAGGATAGAATGGATGCGCTGAAAACGGGAATATTTCCCGTTAAATATTTTAGGAATGAGTTATTTTTATTTTGCGAGTTTTTATATAATATAGAGACTCTTTTTATCATTCTTCGTACAAGCCACTACTTTAATTGGTTTTGACGAACTTGATGGTTTCAAAAGTGGTATTGCGATGGAATTGGTTGATGAAACTATCACCATCTGCTTCTTGTACTTGGTATAAGATCATCGTTTGGCGATGAAGTGCCTTTAAAAACTATTTTATATGTTTGTATTCAAAAATCAACTGTACACGCAGATTTTTCAAGGAATAATAGTAGTCATCCAAAATCTGCTGTTATGCCTAGAAATACTGTCGGAAACTGAGATTCAAGCATTTGGTACGTATTAGATACGACGTACGCAACGTACTTGGAGCTGTTTGTATAGAGAGAGCACTTTAAAGGAGGCGTCACACCGATTCTGAGATAAGCTGTAAACCGTCGGTCGTACAGTGGTTGGTTTGAGCAGTTTAGCTGCATGTGTAGGGTGATAGGGCGTATTTTTACGTTGAATGGCTAATGAATCGATATTATTTGTGAAATTGATTGATTGGGAAATTACAGGAAAAGGGAAATTAGGAAAAATTGTAGTTCAATTTCCTTACAAATACAGGTCTGATTTGTGCCCGAGGTATTTCTCATAATTTTTTCATCACATTCGGGGTAGGAACAAGCTTTAAATTTTTTCCTATTTCCTCAAACGATTTTGAATATTCTAGGCTTTGAATTGTTGATCTTGCTCATCTTCGTTTCATTTATCTTCCTTATTACGATTCTGGCAATATAATAATATTATATTTTATTCAACAACTCAATAGCTCTGTTGAGCAAATTTCAAAGTAATGTTTCTTCTTCATTATCTTTTCAAATGTCTGTATTTATAAAAGTACGCACAAACCTTCAGGGTAAACAGTTCCTGTTAACGACACATTACTCATTACTCATGAAACCAACTTCAACTATAAAATAATGATATCAATATTGTGCAAGTCGATTTAATTATCAATTATAGGCCGGACAAATTCGATCCAATTCGAGAGAAAATAATCGAGCATAGAGCGACAACTATTGGTAGGTATCGCTATAATTCTTCATTTCAGCCTGTGTATGCTTTTGAGTGATAATAAAAATTTTTCAATAATTAAATCACGCCACAAATACAAATCTGTATCTGTGTCAAATTGTAAGTAGGATAGAATGGTGAGTCTTCATACTATCTCGATTAATGGAGTACAGTCGACAGCAGCAAACAAGAGCCCTGTGTGATATTGTATATTTTGTAGTAACAATCGAAAACTAATTATCGAAACCATCAAACCATCAACTGTCAAAAGATATGTCCACAAATACGAATCGATTTACACAATCAGGATCATTTGGAATAGAGCTGTCCAATCCAACAGTTTGTTAATTTTTATTCAATCAAAATCAGTAGTATGACCTTTGTATACTTTTTCAGAATTGTTACTTTTTCCTTTCCCTTATATCGCATATTTTCCGGAGCTCTTCTTTGCTTCTGTCGACTGTAGCTTGTTCGGCTGCTATGCTTTTATGTATTGAGCCCTTTGCATGATCCACTTTTTTCAAGTTTTTGTCGATAGAAATTATAGAAAATTTTTCGAAGACAAGGGGGATTTTCTATCAACGAAAACATGAGTGAAACCGAGAAAAAAATTATCAGGAATTAATTCTGTTGCGTGGGAGATTCTGGTAGGAAAATTTCATAAATGGGGGATGTTGTATCTGTATTAATTTAACTGGCCTATAAAATCAGGATGTTTAAAACTGAGCGAGATTAGCCGGTCAGCAAGATAGCATAGAATGCCGAGTAAGTCATCCAATTATCTCCATTATTTTCTGTTCTAGCCAACGTCGAGTCTTCGGTTATGCCAGGATATGCAAGCGCAAACATAATATATGGC
This sequence comes from Galerucella calmariensis, assembly GCA_910591675.1. Lineage (NCBI taxonomy): Eukaryota > Metazoa > Arthropoda > Insecta > Coleoptera > Chrysomelidae > Galerucella > Galerucella calmariensis. The sequence continues at coordinate 17,493 of CAJUYG010002816.1, forward strand.
GATGCCGTCGTTTCGTAAGGCCGGTAATTAAGCAATCTATCAGGTAAGTCCGACAATCGATACATAAATGAGATGGAACTTATGCTCTTATAATGAAATCATAAATTTCCGTTTTTTAATAATGACGGCTCTGGAGGGGAAATCTTGTTGGCCAGTAATGGACTAGCAAAATGTAAGGCTTTTATTAAATCTATTGGTAACGCGCTTTATACGACAATTTTACAGGAAACTGTCATAATACTTCATTGTTTCAATCCCACGTGGATTCTTGTCAGATTTTTAGAATTTAGTTTTGCAGTTGGAGGTGAAGATGTTGCTATTGTCACGACTTTTACACTTCCGTTACCGGAAGACATGTGTTGATTGTGATTTTGGCGTGTTCTTCAGTCCGGCACTAAGCAATTAGTGGGCTTTCATACCACTTGCTGCCAGGAAGAAGGAACCATGCTGCTAGTTTTAAAACCTATACAGATAAATTAACGGTTTCACACTGGAGTGACGTTGCAAAAACTCGACGTGGCAGCATGCGACGTGCGACTCAAATATAAAACAGGTCGTATAATTCGCTACTTTGCTACGTGTTTCCATCCCGCGCAGACGTGGTTTGACTTGTTTGCCAACGGCAAACGGCAGCAGGTCGCACGCTGCATGCTAGATTCCGTTTCATTAAGGAAGAAGCCGCTAGAATGCAACTTCTATACTCTAGTGGCTTCTTCCTTAATGAAACGGAGTCTACTTTGTTGTGGAGGCCCACTTAGAGCTCTCGGACGGAGAACATATACTTTGTACTGATAAGGCGCAAATATGCCGAATCCGGTCTACAAGTTATGTTGCCCCGTCCAATTGCTAACCAGGATGGTTGTTTTTTTATTGAAGTATTTGGGAGATTCTATGATAGGGGTTGGCTGGTTATGTGGGATGACCATATCCAACTTATTATTTATGTGAATGGCTTCTGGATTTGGATCCTAGAGGATGTTCTGACCACATAACATAATATGGGAAATATATTCTGTTGAAATTTATTACATGATTAATTTCTAGATAAAACAATAGGGTACAAGCATAAATTTTGCTATTGGTGGGAATTGACGCTTTATCAAGTCTCCTTGCATGCCTATTTTTTCAAAAAATATAAATTTTACTTTTAAAACGACTTTGAAAATCATAAAATTTGAAAGTCCGCCAAAACGCGCTTTACATCATAAAGATGGCTGCCCCATGGTGTGACGTCATTTGTTTACGTTCTTATTCATGTATTACGCTCTGAGTTCTTGTGACCTAATTTGTTTCTGGAAACTTTAAAAATGGATAAAGCCGAAAAAAAAACTTTGTATTCCAAGTATTGCATTCTTCCAGTGTGTAAATCAACGTCTATTAAAACTCCAGACAAAATATTTGTTACTTTACCTGGTGGCGCGAGGAAAAATACACTTAAGAGAAGGGCATTACTTTTGTTTGTGAAGACCATTTTAATGTAAATACTTACTTATATGCTGGTAATTTTTATTCTTAAATAGTTTGAGGTTATGTACCTATATGTCTAGGAATCAACCATATAAACATCATTTTCTTACGACCACACATCGAAATATGGTTGGTATATATTATATAAATAAAACATAGTTTAAATCGTACTTACGATAATGCTTCAACTCCTTTTATTTCCTCTGCATTAAAGCAGCTGTTTGACTTCATAAATTCAAGCAGCATAAATGAGTCTACTTTGGGCAAGTTATCAGTTTGTGCTTTTACAAAACCTTCGCTAGCCATATCTTTACTCACAAAATATGAAAGAATCGTCACTGAACACTGAACTAGTAAATAAAATATATTCTAGCAAAAGTTTCAAAATATTTTCGGAAATATCGAATATTTATGTCCACTTTCCACTTTACGTTGACTTTTAGAAATAAAAAAAAGCTCACACAAACACGTAATAAAATGGTCTCAAACAAACATATAAATGATATTTTTACGTCGATGAAGCAATTAATAGTTGATTAAAATATAATATAAACACAAAAATACACATAACCTAATGCAATACCGACCATATTGACATAAATAAACACAAGAGATATGACGTATCATCGGTAGCGTTCGGAAATCCTCTGGTTGTGGTCGGAAAGTGCATTGAAATTTGAATTTTATTTTAAAATTTGGGAGTGATTTCTAATGGAAACTGGTTTATTTCCTATTATTAGTAATTTTTGATATCATATTTACTACACATAGATTCAAAAGTTTTGCATCACCTTCTTCGGATGCGAAGGAATTTTTTTGCGCAAACAATTTTTTGTTGGCTTGTTTATCAATATTTACCATTTCAATATGTTCCATGTTTTTTGCAATATACAGATGTTTACAGTTTTTTTTGTATCGATCTCGACATTACGAAGACGAATACTTGCGACAGGTTTGAGGTGTCGCCGACCAATAAGAGTGCCCAGACTACAACCTGAGCACAGAGTTCGCCGACTACAATTGGCTCAAGAACAAGCGGCCTTGCCTGAAGAATTTTGGAATTCGCTGTTTTTTCCGACGAGACAAGGATTTGTTTGGTACAAGATAGCCATCGAATACGTGTGTGGCGGGATCCAACGAGAGTTGCTCAGTTTGACCATGCTCGCCCCGTGCCGCCCTTCAGAGGAGGAAGTGCTATGTTTTGGGCTGGTATCATGTTAAATGATCGCACAGAATTAATTCATGTGGGGGAAACGATGACTGGTGATAGGTATCTCAGAGAGATTCTACATCCTCACGTGAGACTATGGCGCGCAGCTGTTGGCAATTCCTTCGTTTTTATGGACGATAACGCCCGACCTCATCGGACCAGAGCTGTAAATGAGTATCTTGAAACTGAAGGGATCAATCGTTTGAACTGGCCTGCCCCATCTCCTGAGATGAATCCCATAGAACATGCTTGGGACATGCTTGCCAGGGCAGTGGCAGCACGTAGAAATCCACCCAGGAGTGTACAAGAGCTTGTTCATGCGGCCCAAGAAGAATGGCGAAATATTCCTTAACAGAATATCAATAATTTGGTAAACAGCATGGGCAGGCGACTTCAAGCTTGCATACATTCTAGAGGTGGAAATACTCTTTATTAAAAGCTCTCATGCAGGTTCTCACTTAAACCTTTTCTTCAAAAAGAATCAATTTGTATTTAATTTATTTAATTTCTAAGAATACTTTTTATGTTTAAGTTTATTATTGGATAATAGAAATTTTTGACAAAAATATACACGTTTTTTTTATTGAAACTAATTCTTTGATTAATCTCTGATCCATTTATAATGAACACATTTTTTTTTTGGAGATTTAGAGTGATGCAAAACTTTTGAATCTATGTGTATTATAAATTAATACCCAAGCAAAATATTAAATATGCGTGTACTCTATTCAATGACTGTACTATTATGAAATAAAAAAATAAAAATGAAAAAATCCTTGTTTATCTCAGTGTAAAATAAATTATAAAATTTTGTTGAAAATCATCGAAAAACTAAAACAGTTCAACAGCCCCAATGACACTTTTAATATCCCAGTCTGGCTGCGATAATAAATTTTTTTATTCGGTATTATTAAATTACAAAATAACATTTCAAAGCATTGTTGGCTATTGATTTTTTAATTAACAGTTTACGATGACATACGACAAATAAATAAAGTCTAAACCAATAACTTGTGATGTTTCATGGTTCATTTCAGTGCATTAACTGGTAGAAAATTCGTGGGAGATAAATGTATCGAGGTTTCATGCAAATTTCTGTTATTTGCCATATAAAATTGGCTCGCGAACAAAACAAACTTACAATTAATAGAGTTGTATAATGAGATTTTATTCAAGAACTATTTTTTCATGTTTCTAATGTCATTCGATGGTTATGCTAGCTTAATAATTATTAATAGTTTGTTATTTCCTTGTTTTAAATTACGCATGTCGTATTGTTTTTGTATGGTCTATTAAACAGTTGAAATGTTCAACAGGCTGTATTTTTAACACTTGAATACATACATTGTTCGTTACATCTAAATATAAGTGATCAAATTTTTGACCCGCATTCATCAAAAGCGACCTGCGATGGGATAATGACATGCATTTAGCCATAAAAGTATTAGTCGCAACAGGGTCGTATTTATTTTGTTGGCAAATAAAAAATTATTATTACCTGAAAACTCCCCATACAGCAACGATACGTACCAGGTACGTAACTATTGGACGGACGTTGCGTCCCAGTCACGTACATGTATATACTATGTACGTACCAGGGACGTACATTTTCCAACGCTATGTACGTTCCAGGTACGTCCCTTGGATTTGGTAATATACGTACTATGTACGTCTTATGTACCGGGTGGTCCAATAAGCCGATCTCTCGGCTATATATCAGAAACTATTCATGTTATAACTTTAGGAGAAAAAATTCCTTGGGAAAAGTGGACAAGAGAAATTGCTGGAAGCTAGTTTCAAGTTTCTAGGTTAACCGCTAGGGGGCGTAACCTGTAAAGAAAAATTTAAAAACCAGTTTTTTGTGAAATATGCCCAATTTTACCCAGTGTTAAATAAGTAAACTAAAAAAAGTCCTAAATTTCGCACAAATTTATTCAAGTACTTTTTATTCTATTTTTCCAAATAAAGGGTGGGGGAAAGTGGGAAAGTGTTTGTGGATGAATACCTATAACTTTGGTTTCAATCAACTGATTTTAACGAAATTAGTGTCAATAGAAAGAGTGTAGATGAATGAATTACATTTACTATAAAACAATGGAATTTAGTTTTAATTGTCATAGGTAGAGGGTACTTTCGAATGAAAAAAATTAAAATTTGTTTTCCTTAAAAATGTTTAATGGGAACATCTAATTATTGTGAATTATAATGGAACTGGAGTCAATTCTCGACAAAATGGCGCAAACCGCATGTTGATAGATATTGTCGAAGTCAAGATATAAATAAAAACGCATAAACATAAGTAAGTATAGTATTGAGTCACTCTGTATTATAACTTAAAATTAAATATGTAAAAGAAAGATCATACATAAATTTCGATCATTAAGACTTAATGTCCAATTAAATGCTGCTTCAATCTCAGGTTACTGCAATTGTTAAATCTGCTAGAAGAACAACCGCATATCATAAATAAAAATTTTGTGTGCAGACGAAGCTATGCTTAATAGTGCGGGTGGTGTTAATCTGCATAATAAGCATTATTGATCTGAAGAAAATTCGCTCTTGGTAGAGGAAATGCAGCTTCAAGGTAGATGGAGTCTTAATGTTTGGTGTGGTATAGTTGTCGGAAAGATCGCAGGTTCATATTTCTTGGAACTTCAAATGACGATACATATTTGGATTTTCTGGATAATTGGTTGTCTGTTTTATTGAAATATATTTCTTTACAAACATGAGGTATGATATTACAGCATGTCGGGTGTCCTGCGCACTTTTCCAGACGAGTTAGAGATTATTTGAATGTAAGCTATCCAAATGGGTGGATTGGAAGGGTAAGTATATTTTCAGGGCCAGCTAGATCTCGAGACTTAATGTGTCTGGACCTTTATCTGTGGGGAACATTGAAGGATTTAGCGTACCTAACTCACCAACCACGCGAGACGACATGCAACAGCGCATTAGAAACGCTATAAATAGTATATCAACAGCTGCAATTTAAGCAATAGATGTGTCAAAGCGTGCTAGATTACATATTTGTGTGGAAAACGATGAAAAACAATTTGAACATTTAATTGGACATCAAGTTCTAATGACCAAGATATCTGTATGATCTTTCTTCCCCATGTTTAATTTTAAGTTATAATACTATACTCACTTATGTTTATGCGTTTTTATTTATATCTCGAGTTCAACAAATGCTATCAACATGCGGTTTGCGCCGTTTTGTTGAGAATTTAATCCAGTTCCATTATAATTCACAATAATTAGGTGTTTCCATTGAACATTTTTTAAGAAAACAAATTTTATTTTTTTTCATTCGAAAGTACCCTCTACCTATGACAATTAAAACTAAATTCCATTGTTTTATAGTAGATGTGATTAATTCATCTACACTCTTTTTATTGACACTAATTTCGTTAAAATCGGTTGATTCAAACCAAAGTTATAGGTATTTATCCACAAACACTTTCCCGCTTTCCCCCACCCTTCATTTGGAAAAATAGAATAAAAAGTAATTAAACAAATTTGTGCGAAATTTAGTCCTTTTTTCAGTTTACTTATTTAACACTGGGTATAATTGGGCATATTTCACGAAAAACTGGTTTTTAAATTTTTCTTTACAGGTTACGCCCACTAGCGGTTAACCTAGAAACTTGAAAGTAATTTCCAACAATTTCTTCTGTCCACTTTTCCCAAGTAATTTTTTTTCCTAAAGTTATAACATGACTAGTTTCTGATATATAGCCGAGGGATCGGCTTATTGCACCACCCGGTACATTGCACTCCAGGTGCGTACTATATGGGACCAATAATGGCTGTAAAATGGACATACTATGAACGTACCATGGACATACCATGGACGTACCATGTACATACATTTTTTCTACTTGTACTTTGTATTTAAATACATTTTAGAAAAAAAAACAAATTGTGAATTTAAAAAACATTTATTGAAAAATATAGGTACTTATATTAGCTACATGGGTGAAGAGAAAAAGTGAAAAACGAAAATACAAAAATAAAAATGGAAACTCTTAAAAGAAATCAGGGGAAATCTTCAGCCACCAGACAAACTTCAACTCGTGAAACTAGTACCACCCAAAAACAAAAAACCAAAAATACAGCTACACAAATTTATTCTTGTGCTTGTTTACTTATAGCGTTTTCCATTGGCATGCACTTAGTTGGCACCAAGTTCGAGCGTATTCTACACCAGTGTACCGATATTTTGCACTGAGTGCAGGTTCAATGGATCACAGAAAAGTTGTCAGTTGTCATTCGTCAAATCAAGTTGGTTGTTTTGTGGTGGTTTTTGTTGTTTTGATTAAAAGCAGGTGCAGTTTTATGTATTCTTATCCAGTTGTTTTATTATTTAACATTAAAAATAATGAGAAAATTTTTATTAAAAGTACATTGAGATTATTCATTTCCTAAAACAACTTAATACTTCCAATCACTGGTTCAGTTTTTGTAAAATACTCTACTTTTTACAATAATATCCAGTGAAAAATAAATAAACTACTGTTTTTCTTTCGAATTCGCAGCGTTCATCATTCGCCGCCATTTTGCACTCTTGCACTATACTCGACGAAAAAACTGCACTCAGTGCACATTCGCTTGCACTAGTTTTCCAATGGAATATGAAATACTGGTGCAGTGCAGCCAATGGAACACAAATTTTGCACTCAGTTCAGATTCAGTGCACCCTAGTTTTGTCAATGGAAAACGCTATTAAAAATGTAATGATACAATTCTGACGAAATTGTCACATATAGATAAAAAAGTATTTTTTTTTATTTACAATAACCGCTTCTACCTCTAGAGTAATTAGCGGCGGAGTTTATAAATATGTACAAATTATTTCAATAAGAAGTTTGTTACAATTTGTGGAAAATGTTTATATGTTTCAGGAGGGAAATAATGTTTTGAGGGTTGCATTTTTCTCCAATTATGTCTTGAAGGGTTTTTCCTATTTTGAAGTTTTTGCGAACTTACATTCTTGTAACCGTCTGTTTCTTTTAGCCGATCTGCTACTTAACGTACCACTAACAAAACAGCAAAGAAAATATGAACGGGAGATAAATTTAACAAAGTATCGTCAGTAGAAGGACATATCTGACAGATCCGTTTCTAAAAATGTCAATAGTGTCAATATAACCTATAAAAAAAATGGAAAGATCTTGTTCTCACTTACTATTTTTATATAATTATTAATAAATCGGATTTCGGATCTAACGGTCATGGGTTCGATACCGACCGGCTACGTTACATTTGTTTTTTAAATATCTACTAATAAAAATATTCTCAAACTTAGCCATTTTTCGGATTTTCTCAACCTAAAAGAGAAAATTATTTGGAAAATTGTCAAAGATTCATTAATATATCGTCACGGCTCGAGGCTCTAAATATCATATAGTGTACCAGAGGTGAAATATCTACGTGTAACATTTGACAGTAAGTTAACATAGAACTTTCATCTGGAAAACAGAGTAAAAAAAGCATACATTTCTTATGAACAGTGTCGCAGAACCATCGGCCGTACCTGGGGAATGTCACCCAGGGTTACTGCCTGGATCTACACTGCCATCATCAGACCTATGCTAACGTACGGCGCGATTGCTGGGGAGTTAAAGCAAACCAGCTGACAGTCGTCCGTAAACTGGATCAAATTCAGATTACAGCATGCCTCAATACAACAGGAGGCATGAGAACCACACCAACCAGAGCGATGGAGGTGATCCTTGGTCTCACTCCCCTTGATATACACATCAAGGAGGCTATTTTGATGACAATGACACGCTTACGCTCTATCGGTATACAACCTGACGTAGGATCTGGTAGATTGAGACGTAACCTATGGCGTGAGGCACTCAATGAGATCCCACTGCTGCAGGCAAATATGGACGCAATCTCACCACAATATGCCTTTCACAGGCCCTACAAGGTAATCATTTAATATAACACACAAGACACATCAGAAGAAGGCGCACTCCGCATCTTCGCGGATAGCTCTAAAACCAATATGGGCTCAGGATGTGGAATTTACTCCAGATCTCTGAATCTAAACATCAAATGGGCGATGGGCTGTAATGTCGTTGCTCAAACAGAGCTCACTGCTATCTACATCGCTGCAAAAGAGATTACAAACATCACAGGTAATAAAATTCACATCCTTACGGATAGTAGACAAGCACTACTAGCCCTGAACAGACCACGTATCACATCAAGCCTAGTACTGGAGTGACCTGTCCCTGATCGAAGCCTGTAGCAACAACGAAGTCACTTTAGGCTGGATCAAGGGGCACAGTAAATCGAAAGGTAACCACATTGCCGACTGCCGACTCACTAGCCAGGAAAGCAGCCTCCCAAAAACTCTTGGGACCTGGCACTTTCATTGGTCTGTCGGCATCGGCTATGATTGACCTAATAAAGGAACACTCCCTTGAAAAGTTTAAGGGTAGATGGGACGATGCAGAAGGTTGCAGGTTTGCCAAGGAACTGCTTCAGTATCCGGACAGCAAAGTAGCCAAAAAATACGTGACTATGAACAGACAGAACCTTCGGACAGCCACGGGTATTCTGACCGGACACTGCCACCTACGAAAACACCTCCACAGACTGGGTCTGTCTGACACTTCACTCTGTAGAGGAT
>CAJUYG010002817.1:0-26818 GCA_910591675.1 Galerucella calmariensis
CCGAATGATTGGCTAGAATAATGTATTACTATTTGTTAAAACTACCAAAATGTCAGATTTTGACAATTGGAAAAAATAATCATCTCAATTTATCTATCAACTTATATTAAATACTTAACCAATCAATTGACTGGGAAATTCGGGAAATATGAGCGGACCAAATCTTTTAATTGGTAGTGAACTATTGAAATTGAAAATGGAATAGTATTACCTGTGATTATCAAGAAGTAGTAATTTTTCAATCAAAATACCTGTACATATTTCCAAATTTAATCATACGAAACAGTTAATGATAAGATCACTCACAATTTCCCTAATGTTTCGTTTTTGGAAATAAAATACAATTAAAAACATTTAACAAATACTTGTTGAATAACTCCACTTCGTTCTGATGGACAAACATTAGGATTATTATAAATTTTTTTGATATGCTTCGATTCATCTCAATATTACTTGTATATTGTGGCTTTGAGTTAAATAATATTACGATTTTCAAGAGTTGAAGTCAATCAAACATTAGTTATTATTGTCACATTCCAAAATTGTGAGACATTGAAATAAGATGCACCATATTATACAGATGATTCTTGAGAAATTCAAATATTATAATCATTGTAATTTCTTCAACAGCTGTAGGTACTCAATGGAAAAAATGGAAATTGTTTCAAAAATATTATTAAAACTAACCTCTACTGATGAACTCAACTCCACTCCACTATTTTATAAATGATTTTGTAAATCATGAAACGATATTTATATCTATTTTGATATTGACATAATACAGCACTAGAACTACTACATATCTGTGATGAGAAACTCAAATAAAAAAAAGGATATCCAGTATCCCAATTAATATTTGTTATATGATTTTTTCCCGTTTTTATTCACATATATCAAGTCACTATTTGGTCCAGCCCTCGGTCCAGCCAAAACAACACATCAGGTATTCATCACATCAAATGTAACTTTTGTCATTCTGACGATATGTCAATATTGAAATAATTATAAATAACTCTCCATAATCCATTTATTGGATAGAGGGATTAATTAGTGACAGTAAGTTTTATTTATAACATTAATATGAAAAGATTTCACAAAGTAAGGGTCTACATTTCAATGCGTCATGATCAAAAGCTTAAGTGAAAAATGTTACCATCGGGGCTTTGATAAAACTACTACATCCTATGTATTTTCCACTATCAACCATCGACGAAAACAAAACCAATACAGCCAAAACATACACGGTTTGCATAATTATTACAATGTCAATTTATAAAAGAAGATGGTTGTATTGGCGATTTACATTTTTCGCCTTGAATAGTGATAAGTATTATGAAACAATTATTTTTCAAAAGTCACCAAGTGACTATGGGAATTGTGATTGAGATTCATAAACATGAAACTCACCGGTCATCGTAAACAAATCCAGCATCCAACGTGTTATAATACAGCAGGAACGCCAAAATGCAGCAGACAATGCTAACATAATCCATGTCGAAGTTTCACTTCAAAACATTTTCCTGCAGTTAACAGCAGTACATAAATTTTACTTGTTACTTGTTGCGCTGAACAAAACCACACAAATACGTCTTACACATAATGTTTTGGGTCAGAATTATCCGGAAAAGAGAAAACAGATAACTAGTGAAGTTTCTGCTGACAAGGTAAAAACAGTTTTATCGTTTAGAGCGAGATTAATTAAAACGGAATGATTTTCTCTATTGTTTTTAACGTTTTCTCACGTCCCTGCATCGACTCAATGGAACTGTATTAATTTTCTTTTACGAAGGAAAAGTTTGATTGATGATTCCGAGTATCAGCGTCTTTACCTGTTGGACTTTTAGCACGATCTTTATCGTCTTTGAGTGACGCGATAGAAGCGATACAATGCGATCGGCAACCGCAAACGTGCGGTTATATACGCGAGAGCAACATTGCGCTAAGACTGACTAGAATCTGTGATCGACCCTTTGGATTTTCCACACGCCCCGCATATGCGCGCGCATTTCCGTCGTTTTCCGACCCTTACTACAGGTGGTACAAGTCACAATGCTAGCCAGCGACCATTCAAGATAGCTTTTCTTACACCCCATTTAGTATTTTCTGGACAGAGCAAAGTCGAAAAGCAAACCGTTAGCGATATACCCGCAGTTTCTAATAAACTGTCTCTGTATGAAAACGATAATGAATTTATTTTCAAATCAATAACACAAATAAATGAATGCATAATCGTTCATATAAAATTGTTTGTACAATTAGGAAAAATATTGTTCCGTGAAAAGCGTCTTTTTAAGCCGCGAAAATATTGTTTATCGACGAGCTTAACACTATATTTTCCCAATGTCGAGAACTTTGTGATATTTTTCAATTCCAAAGGGGAACATGAAAAATGCCCCTCCTATAATAATTTTTAGATGAATAACTGAGTGTGAAGCTAACAATTTATCACTTTGTTGCTATGAATGCGAATATGGTACATATTCAAAATTCAAGTGAGGTGGGTAGGTGAGTGAAAAGTTTAATATCTTCTGTATGTTCCTTGTGGTATATTATTCATTATTTTTTTAATTTCTTGGGAAATTAAACCACAATATTTTTAAATTCTTTATTTCAAAACGTTTCAGTAGCGTTCCAGCTACCGTTGTCAAAAAAAAATAAGTAGAAATTAATTTTTATCCCTAACTGACACAACAGAAAAAATTTGAGTTGTCAAACTTTTTCTGTAACATACTTTTTTGCGACTTTAGGGTAAAAATGGTCACTTGAGTGTTACGTAACGTCTAGAGAGTGGGAGGGGGAGTACAGAAAAACGTTACGGTGCGTTACAAGGGGTGGAGGGGGGTCAAAAATCTTCAAAAATTGCGTTACGTAATACTTGAACGCTCCCAAATCTACTTATTATTTGTTACATTTAAATTGAAGGTACACCCTAAAGCATTATAAAAGGTAATTCCTGAAGTCAAAGAAGTTCCAACAATAATTTGTTATAAATAAATCGCAAGAAAACTATTATCGAGCCGTAAGAGGGAGAAGCTTGACACTGACAGATGATGATTTTCGAGTAATGTCAAAGTCAAAATACTTTACCAGACGCATATGTCACTTTACCAGACGCATATATTATGTCACTTTACCAGACGCATATGTCACTTTACCAGACGCATATATTATGTCACTTTACCAGACGCATATGTCACTTTACCAGACGCATATATTATGTCACTTTACCGGTTGTTTAATTCCGGAAATCAATCTGATAATTGACGGTTTTACTGTCGGTTGGCGATAAAAACAATGATATACTGCTGGAAATATTTAACTATCCCAAGACCTGGGACTGGAAAACTGAAAACGACTGGGCTCCCTTAACAAATCCGTATTTGTTCTACTTGCCAAATACAGGATGTCCCAAGTAAGAGTGACTGATTTTAAACATAAATCCCCAGCTTATTAATTGCTTTAAAGAGATGGGGTTTTCACTAGTCTCACTAGTTTATCAAAGAGATTTTTTTAGGCTTGGTTGGCATTTCATCTCATCAACACAGAGTGATTTACTAATGTTGGTCAAATTCGAAGGGGAAAATTTTTTTTTTTTAAGTGGAACATCCCATTATTTGTGATCTCATTCGAAAGAGCAATAATTCTCATCTCCAAAAATGTATAGTTTCCTATCTTTTGTTTCATGAACAACAAAGATATTCGCGGTTTCATTTTTAATAAGTAATTTTATATAAACGTATTTTGATACCTAAAATCAAGTCATGCTCTGACCGTTTGACGCATAACAAAATCAGTCGGTTTCATGTAGTATGCATTTTTAATTACGTAAATAATTGCCAACAAATCTGACAAACAGGTTATTTAGTAAGAAAACATATTAACATTTTTCAATACATATTGTTACAGTTCATTCTAAAATACAAATACTTCATTAATAACTATGGTTTGGATGCATAAAAGATTTATTTATTTATTTATTACCTTCAAAAAAAACCACATCAATTTTATATACTTAGGTCAAACTAATAATAGGGTATACAGCATATAGTTTATTCAATTGGAAGAAACAATTCAGTGTGTTTGTTTACATTCTAAAACTGGTTCATAGATCAACTTTGATTCATACTGTCATTTACAAATTCCAAAGGGGTCTGGATCTTTTAATCATTCAGTTAACTTCTTAACCTTGACCCCCAACTGAAAAGGTAAAAGACCTCGCCTGACCTTTCAAGGCCATTGACACCGGCCACTGGTTTTAAAACTCCACCATTTTGTTTTGTACTTTTCCCATGTTCACATGGTTGTTGAACTATCGTTTCGTTACGGTTTTGAGAATTTGGAAAGTTAAGGATCAGGGATCCTCCTATGCAAATAGTTGTAAAGGTGCATGATCACATGGATATAGATTTCAGATTCAACAAAAACAAACCACTTAAAGGTCACACACCATCGAGGGTGAGTAATCTATCCGGTATCTATTGGGAAACAATTGCCAACACTGTTTCTTATTTATATTTTCTTTTCAGACCTTCTCATTCTGATTCTTATTCTTATTCTTTCTTCTTTCCTTTGGTGCTTTTCCATCTTCCTACTTCTCACTTCGTTGGTTCCATTTCTTCGAAACTGCTGTTCGACTTCTACTAGTATAGCTTTACGTAGCACTCTACCTTCAACAGCTACTACTACGTTTTGGCAACTTCTCCTCCATCTCAACTTTACACCAAACTAATACTCCAACTGCAGAGCAGAGAACCATCAGTAGGTAAAACCTCACAAGGATTTTGGAGATGTAAAAAAGACAAGTAAGACCTTTCCAAATTGTAATTTAGTGATGTGTATAGGCTAGAGTTCATCCTTTTACCTGATCATACAGATTAATATTTTGGAAGTGCAGTTCACCTCAGAGTTTGCATTGGACTCCACTCAGACATTCGTTATACTTTTCCATTAATTGAGATAGGTTCATATGAGGGTATTCATAGTATATATAGTTCTTTCTATACTTGAAAATTTGAGTAATATTTTAGTACCTAAAACAAGGACATTATCAATTTACTGAAATATATTAGATCCTAATGTAATTAGTATTGAGTTAGCGAATTATTATGTATAAAATAATACTCACAAAGAAACGCGTGTAATCCCAGAAGTATACTTTTGTGGAACCTTTCTATATAGTAGCTTAGATATTTCATTGTGATAATCACCATTTTACTTATTGTTTTTATTGAAGGCAAGCCAAACGCTGTCAATTGTGTTCCTTGTAAGACCACAGATATATAATTCAAATAGATCCGTAAACCAAGCGCCTAGCGAATAAATCAATTACCCTTTCTCCTATCATAGAGTGAAACCTTCGCACCTTATTACTTGTTGTATTGGGATAATAAAATACCACAACTAGATATCACCGCTAGAGGTAAACTACGATACCTTTCCCCCACTGTGATTTTACCCACCCACTCACCGCAACGAGAATTCCGGAAGAAATACTTTCTTAAAAATATCTATCAATATTTCTCCACCTACCTTCCAAATCAGTTTAGGGGACCAAGAGGAAAGGTAGGTAGCAATATAAAGAACGGAGAACAAAAAAGTTAAATAAATGCTGCATATGCCTACCCTCTTCGTTTATGCATAACTGTAAGCGAAATTTTAAATTTACGAATGAATTTTCTAACATCTCTTGCGGAATGTTTCCAATAATGTTCCTGATATTATTTTTTAGTTCTTTCAAATTGTTAGGCTTACGATTGTAGCACCTATCCCCCACATATCCCCTGAGAAAAAAATCTGGGATAGTTAATTCAGGAGACCGCGGTGCCCATTCAATCGGTCCAGCTCGACCTATAGATTTATCATTGGAAAACGTTTTTAATGAATCTCGTGCTATTAACGAAGCTAATTACATCCTGAACTAGTTGCGGATGAAAAAAGGTTACCAACATTCCGTGTAATCAGTACCCGTCACTGATGGTTCCGAAAAGAATAAAGAACCGTAGATTTTTCGCCGAGATAATGCACACCAAACGTTCACTTTTGGACTATCTTTCTGAAATTCATTTGAAGAAATTGGTTTTTGAGAACCCCCTATTCTACAATTATATTTGTTACACATCCCATTAATGTAAAACGTTGCTTCATAAGAGTTGATTAATAATGAATTGGGTTCGTTTCTTAATAAGTCAAGTAAAGTCTCACATACCATTAATTGACATTAACTTGTTAAAAAGACCATCATTATGTCCTGGTTTTTTCAAGTGTACATATCATTTTTTAATCATATTCACTGACGGCGGATTTTTTATAAAACTCCTTCTGAATATCCTCGTCGTCGAATTACTGATTTCGTTTCTGCATAAATTATTACAGTTTGAGCTTTTTCAACCACTGTATAGATCATTTCGAAACCGACTTAAGTGACAACAAAATTAGGTACTATTGACAAAATTGCTGATTTTGTTGTTATGCGTCAAACGGTCACACGTTCGCATAAAGCAGTACTACTACAAGAAACCTCGAATATATTTGTTGTTAATGAAACAAAAGATAGAAAACTATACATTTTTGAAAAGGAGAATGATTGCTTTTTCGAATGAGATCAAAAATTGTAGGGTAGTCTATTCAAAATAATACATATTTTCCCCTTTGAATTTGACCAACATTAGTAAATCACACTGAGTTGACCATACATCACACTGAAGCCGATTTAGCATATGCCTGTAAGAAAAATGATGAAGAAAAGTCAAAAACACAGCTTGGTTTCAGGGTATTAACTTTCGACTTGCAGCAAGTTTTACAGACACCACTTTTAACTTGCGGTGAAGGGTTTTATAAGAGACAGTTGTCAGTATATAACTTGACCGTACATGATTGCACCACTGGAAAAAGTAAACATTTTATGTGGCATGAATCAGTGGCTAAAAGGGGATCCAATGAGATAGCCTCTTGTCTCTATAAAGCCCTGGTTGATCTTCCCAGTGAAATCAAAACGATCGAGCATAAATTTCTCATTGCGGGACATACCCATATGGAATGCGATATAGATAATTCATTGATTGAAAAGAAGAGTAAGCGCAGTCCATTCCCCATATACCACCCTCCCTCGTGATTGGTACCAACTAGTAAGAATTGCAGGCGAAGAATTTTCTGTTATTGTGATGGAGCAGGGTGATATATTAGATTTTGGAGCTTTATTCAAAACATTTTAACAGAAGAAAAAGGTCGACACACAAAAGAATGTGCTCAATTTTAGACAATTGAGATGGTTGAAATTTTCAATTTTCATAATTTTTCCATCTCTAATCAAGTTTTCTGTTTCTCTTGAATTAGTGGAGGAGACTTTTGGTTCCCTTATATTGTATGAAATTTTATTTGCAAATTCCTTTTTATTGTTGACGCTACATAACTTTCCGCAATAGTTGCAAATTTCAATCCACCATGTCACTCTTGGGTTTTAACTGTCTTGCATGAATAAAACAATATCTAATACACTTTATACAATGAATTACTGTGAATCTAAGGCACAGCATATATTTCTCAACAAACTGAATATGACTCTCCACCAACATAAACTTTGTGAAATACATTTTTGGAATGAACTATTTTCTTTTATTATACCGACCAGATTGCACTGATATACATGCGTTATAAAAATTTTAACATCATCTAAATGATTACTTCAAAGCGAGTTTTTGAGCTAATTCCACATTATACCACACCATAATCTTGGAACAAAAACGAGGAGAGCTGCAAACATTCAAATGAAAAGATAATCAGATGATATCTGATCAACTTGTCAATTGATAGAGGGAAAAAACGAAGGGGAATGTCTGTCCCGCCATCTATATTTGGAGACACTCACTTTAAGTAAGGAAATATACCAGAATTTATTTTGTGATTATCTTTTTGACCTCTTTCCTATACCTAAAATGTATCTTCTGCCAGATATTAATTATGTTTTATCATGAAAGAGTGCAGATTTCTCAGTTTAAAATCAGGATAATCGCGGTAAATGTTTGGCTAGGCAATCTGGAAGTAATGCACTTCGTATTGATAAATTGAACTACCAGGAAGTGGGTACTTGCCAGAATCTTGCTTCTAGACCTCGTAAGATATAAATTTCTATCCAGGTTAACCCAGCTCTTCTAGGTAGGTACACCCATTTCATGGTATACTTTGGCAAGTTTATCTGAAACCGTGAAAGGAATGCAGTCGAAAACATTCGACATTGCCACGTTTAACTATGAAAAAGTTGAAGTACTGATTATGTAGTGATAATAATTATAAATGGGTCTTTTTATTATTAACAATATTAAAAATATGATTGAACGGTAATTTCATAATGTGCTTGTTTCCTTGGATTTATTCTATTAATATTATTCTCCAATTCATGAATATTAAAAGAGAACACTTTTCCAAATTTGTTATGGGCTTCTCAAAGCTCTGGCAACGTTGTACGAAAACCATAATGACCACACCCTTCGATTACATAATTGGTGATTTTTATCGACCAGCTGACTATTGGCAAGCGTGTGCGTATGTTCTTCCCTCTCACTTCGTCAATTGACTGATATTGATTTATCCAATTTATCCAGTGGCGTTGGTATTGTCAGTTACCTTTGTATTTTCAGTTTCACTTGGTAAAATAGGTACCGTTCGCCATTTGTACGTTGGACAGATATACGCCATGTTTTTCCTCGCCTCTTACTGACGCCGCGTAGCTCCAGATAAACTTACCAAACTATACAAATCCTGTATAATGAATTAAAAGCTATGATGAACCTTAAATTGAAACAATTTTTCAATTAAACCTGAATCAAAGTAGCTCGTGGAATATTTAAATTTTTGTATGGATATGAAGCAATCAATATCCAATCAAAAATAATGTCTGTGTACGTTCCACTGACCATGGTAATAACATCATTTTTGTTTTCCTGCTACTTTACATATTAATAAAATGAGCCGAGTCCTACTTCTGCATCCCACAACGTCCAGTTGTATTTCCATACTATAATGGAGAATGTTCACGGCACAAATTGTGAAAAACGTCACCCGAGCGAAAAAACACATTACGGTTTTGTCGCCCGGTAAAACACATTCGGTTATGAAATTGCATATTCCACTACGTACATTTATTTTTACAGGTTTTTCCGACATCGACATTATAGCAATTACATACCGCCTGATTGCAAAGTGTGTCTGTGAGGAAATTTAATAATATTTCATATTTAATATTCATATTTATTTACTGATATCTATGTGAGTCAAATGTAAAGGCGGGTACTGACTAGAGCGTTTTCACTCGCGCGAACGACTTACGCGTAAAAATGATCAGATAAGGACGCCACGCACATACGTGTACGCGTAGCAATTTTGCGCGCACAAACACGATCCGGCGGCTGTCGGTCTTTCGAGAAGATCAAAAGGTTTTCGTACGCATAACATGCTCAGTGTGGACGTAGTTGTCGTTGTGTTTTTCCTATTTTTCTCTACCTCTTGCAATAGTATAAAGGCGGCACTTGCAATAAGCACATTTCGTCTACTCGGCGACATTTCAACAATATCATTGGAACGACAATTTGACGCGCACCAATTTTATGCTAAAAATAATTTTCGCGAACAATATATTTGCTTTTGTGTGCGCACGCCATTTGTGCGAGTAAAAATGCTCTAGTCAGTACCCGCCTTAAAGGTGCGAACTGACTTGAGCATTTTTATGGACACAAACAATGTGTGTCGAAAATTTGCTTCAGTCAGTACCTATGGTCAGTACTGCCTAAAAATCTTGTGCGCGCACGCCTGTACGCGCACGCAAGGTATGCGTCGGATGTCGGTTTTGAAAGAAAGATCAAAAGGATTGTGTGCTCAGTTTGGACGGGCTTGTTGTAAGTTTGTGTGTGTTGTATTCGATTGTTTAATTTTAAAATAATCAGTATATTTCTCTTAATTTTGTCGAAAAAGTTGGTGTATTTGAAAAAAACATAGGTACTTACCTATTTTGTTATTTACAATAATACTAGAAATAAAGTGAATTTGAACAAATTTAAAATGGAGTGGACCAACGAAAAGACGTTGCAATTGATCGATGAGTACAAAAAACACCCTATATTATGGTACGCCAAGCATCCACAACATTTTTCTAGGAATGTGGTGCATGGGAGATAATTACATATAATTCAAAAATGGAAGAGCATGAAGTTAACTAACAAACTGCCTCCACTATACATTTCCCTGCTTCTGTATAACTGTGTAAACCACCATCGCTTATCTCGTTTTTTCTTTTTTGTTTGCTTGCTTGCTTAGTATGTATAGTAATGTAGGCCGCACTTGCCAAAGCAATTTTCCTATTATTACATTAACATTTCCATCTAGTTTTCACTGTTAATAGTAATGTTTACTTACTTATTTTAAATTTTAAGTGAAGTAATAATATCGAAAAAATTAAATAAATAAATATTTGGCTTTGCACATATTTTCGCGCACAAATATGAACTTGCAATTAAAATTTGTGTCAAAACTAAAATAACTAGCACGAACGTATGTGCGCGCAAAATGTTTGTGTGCATGAAGATACTTAAGTCAGTATCTACGCACTTTAAGAACAATGGGCCTTTTCAGTAATTTTTTTAATGCTTCTTGATTTATATCCTGGAAGGAATAATCAAAAGTGCGGGAAGCAGGCGTGCGCTTTGAACGTGTTGTCACTCTTTCCCACTTCGTGACGTCAAATATCCTACGACCTTCTATACGACAGACCTTTTCCCTACCATATTTTTCGCACTAGCTGCACAATAAACTATATTAGACCATTATAATGAAAACGTAGGTGCTATATCACACTGTGAACAATCACGAAATACCCAACTAGCAAAATGGAATTCTAAGAAGACTGAATTGTTGTATAACAGTCGAATAGCGTTGTTTTAGGGACTTTTTGTTTTTATTGAGCCTTTTGTTGCGATAATTTTGTTTTTTAAAGAAAATTGTTGTATTAAATGATTCTATAGTGACTTTTACAATATATGCTATAACGCATTATACGATCATTTCCTTGAAAATTATATAATACCTTATAAGCAAGTTTATACAATATCAAGAATATCATTTCATAAGACTTTTATACCTATTGAAATGATAAAAAAAAGTATTTAAGGATATTCTATTTTTCATAATTCTTAAGTAACTACTTGAAACTTAACCAGTATTGAAGCGCTTCATTTTCTTGCCACATACCTATATACCTATATAATCCATCAGTAGAATTTGCGGCGCATCAAAATTTGTGCTATTAAACCATCCAAATGAAATTATAATTGTTACTATCAATGTACGCCCAAGCGGCCCAAGTCGTTTTGATGAGTCTCCATTTCTATAAATGAAATGTATGATGCACGTTCAAGTTGAAATATAATTTGGTTCTGATATTCTTCACTGAAAAGTGAAATGCTCTTATAAACTGCTAGATGACAAAATATTTTCATTGTGCTCGAAATAACAGCATTATAAGAAAATATATTGTATTATACAACCATTTTGTGAGACCTTCATAGTGCCGCTTCAATTCTATTTTATAGATGTGACTACATGACACACCATTAAATCATTTTATAGTAGCTGTATAAATGATTATAATACAGTTGATTAAGAGTTGTATAAATGTGTATTAAACAGTCATATAAGAGTTGTATGAACTTTTAATAGAACTGTTATACAACCAAACAGTTGTATAAAAATAGGCCCTTTTTAGTTGTATAAGGATCATTTAATTGTTTTATAGACCGTTATAAGAATTTTAGTATCCTATAAGATATATCTTGTAGATGTTTATACAGACCTCATAGAATTTAAATTGCTACTTGGGTAGAACGTCATGGAAACTTATAACCTCAATTCTCACTCAGATATGAAGGCCACTGTGACAATGACATATCTACAAATCAATTCAAGACATATATTAGTGTGTTCATGGTCTTACAAATTTTAAATTTATTCAAGCATTTTTATGTTGCTTTCGTTTATTTGGGCTTCAAGCACTTGTGCGTGACACCTCAGTCGTCGCCACTTTTGAGCAAAACGAACACGATTTTTTAGGATCCTCAAAACCACTTGTCATGTGCCAATGCCAATGAATTTCCTGTGTTGTGAGAAGAACAGTTCTCAATTATAATGTTACTGATAATATAATTTTGCATATTTAGATATTTTTAGTAAGGTTCAAGTCGTAATCGGTACAATCTTAACCTTTAAATAAACGTCAAACCGGACAA
This sequence comes from Galerucella calmariensis, assembly GCA_910591675.1. Classification (NCBI taxonomy): domain Eukaryota; kingdom Metazoa; phylum Arthropoda; class Insecta; order Coleoptera; family Chrysomelidae; genus Galerucella; species Galerucella calmariensis. The sequence goes on from CAJUYG010002817.1 coordinate 12,270, forward strand.
ACGTCAAATATTTAATGTCCGTGGCTTGAAGCTCATACTTTTCATACTTATTAGTTGTTAAAAGTTTTTTAACTATGGAAGAACAATGGGAATTCTCATTCAATGATAAAATGCTTAATTCTACTCCCCTATAAACACATGATTAAGCAAGTAAGGTGAAGTATGCTGAGTCGCCACCAAAGTCTATTTCTGTATATTTTAATTACACACACTAGCTGCACAATATAAATTTATAAATATTCCATTGACAAATATTAATCACACTGGTATATCAAAAAACTATACTGAAAGACTTGGAGAAACTTTTAATAGAATGAAGAACCGAATTTAGTGCTCTGAAACAATCCGACACTTTTTAAGTTCCGGAAAAGACACATGTGCTAATTCTGTGATAAATTTTCAGACCACGCCAATACATCAACATGCCTGCCTTTGTTTCGCTACATCTCTTAGACGGGAACATCTGGTACCATTTGAAATTGGTGACTTAAACGCTTCCCAAACTATCAACTAAGTTTGAATGAAAAGAATAAAAAATGAAATAAAAAATGTGAATACGAAGTTAATCTTTTTAAGCAGTTCCAGAAGAATTCAAAAGTTCACTTCGGTACAATAATTGTTGTTTCTAATTTGTAAAAGATCGAACTTGGAGGTAAAATAGTATATTATTAAACAAGCAATTTATGATAGCCATAATTCACGATGGGTGATGTTTGCGTCACGAGACGCAGGCGAGGGGCGCAAGTCATCCAAGTGAATTATGGCCATAAATTGCGAGTAGAATACTATACTTTGTCCACGACACTTAATTTATTCATTAATAAATAAAAGTCAGTAGCGATTTGGCATATTACTAACCTCAAAATGTTGTGGCAGCTACTTCAAATAATTTGACATATATAGAGATGGGCGATACTGTAGAAAGTATCAATACAACGTGCCGTTATAAATATATTGTTTTAAAATACTTAATATTAGAAAATATCGTTATGAAAAGTATCAATACTAAAAATTACAATATTTTATAGATATATGTCAGAAACAAATTTCCTGAACAAAATACACAGATTTAATAGTTTATTCCATATTGTACCCCCATCTCTAGTCGTGAATTATGAACCATAATACACTACAGTGTATTATGAACCATAATTCACGACAGTTGATATATGGGTACCATATACCTTTAGTTAGGAGGTAAAATATCGACTTATTATTAGGTGGTCGTGGACAAAAACTATTTATTGAAAAAAATAATCATGATCTTCGCACAAGGTGTGAGGAGCGAAAAGTGATGAATCATTGTTCGAAAGCAAGGGTGAATTGCTTGAGAACAAAAATTTCACTTTCAGCTCGCAATACATATAAAATTTTGTTTACAATCACTTAAATATATATAATGGATAATTATTGACAAATGTATACATCTTATTTCAAGTACCTGTCAAATACTTTATACTGGTTGCTCTTTTATCCCCACTGTCACTGTCAATACAATTGTGTTGTAGTATCGGTTGTTAAGGACCACGAGCTTTTTGCAATTTTTCACGCTCGGCGAGCGTAAAGTAACTCTTCTCAAAAAACGACAGCTTTCCATTGTCAATGGCAAGCGAAAAAGCCTACTTTTCAATGTGATTGTAGAGAAAATATTGTTATATTACATTCCATTTTTATTTTAAATTTTATTAACTTGGTTATTATTTAACGTCTGCCTATTCCAGGTAGATAAAATATAATTAATCTTTGTTTTTTTCGAGAATAACCATTAGAACAATGATGAAAAGTGAGAATTTTAAAACATATTCGTCAAAATATTCACATCTTTTAATTTTGTCTGATTCCCTCCAGAGATCGAAGTTACAGAAGCTGTTGTATCAAATTTGCCGTAGGATATTTGCCGAGAAAATCGGAAATATCACAGTAGATTTCCAATAAAAGCCGATGATCATATTTATTCAGACATAGAAGTAATTTTTATAGTTGGAATAGCAGGAGGTTACCGAAGAAGTGACTTCCTAAACATGCGCCCCGAGGATCTTGTGAATTCATATGATTATACTAGTTCGAAAATATATTCAAATCATGTAGCAATACCCGACTTTTTTTTGTATTTCAATGAAGAATTAGAAATTAGGAGACACTCAAGATACCCTCAGTATGAAGTCGTCAATGAACAGATAAATCCAGGGAGCTCTTGACTGTTAAACCGCCTGCTTAAGTAACCATTGTAAATATCAGCAAATGTTGGTTCCCCATAGTAATGCATACTGATACCGGGGTTGGTAAATTGCGCACAGCGGTCAGTTTGTAGCCAGGTATACCCAAAATGTTTTTCTTAGATAAATTGCGCACAAGTGACCCCAAAGAGGTTCTAGGTAGATGGCATACAACTTTCTACCTATTCCACGAATTTTAAAAGTTACCAGATATTCAAAGGATTATCCCCTAATGACTTTACGATAACAATTTGAGGCGTAGGTACAGGGTTATTCATTATAAATGTCCCAGCCACTACCATAGTTATTATTGTATAGCATACAGGGAGTTAGCTGCATCCAAATCGTCAAACACCCGCAGACAATACGTTCAGACATATTTACCAACAGGTAAATAATATCGGTGGTTTTAATAAAAAAAGGCAACTAGTTCATGCAAACAATGAAGATCAATTAGATATACTGCTTTATTTCGAAGGTAAGCCATCTTATAGGTATTCTTGAGAAGTTTTTTGAAACATTATACTTATTATTTTTTAGAAAATTCTGAATGTAGTATAAATAATGCAGCAGCTCATTTGAATATAAGTTACTCTAAAGGCGTCGCCAGACATGCGGCATTCGGCGAGTACCGAGCGACTGCGCTCGCCAAGTAGCAAGTAGTTGAGTTATTCGGCAAGGTGTGCGCGGAGTAATCACCAAATGACAAGCACCTAAACCAGATATTCGCCATTATGTGGATGCGGATTCAGAGCGTTATACGGCCAATACTCGTTTCCTTTGATGTTGCTTCGAAAGACCGACACACACCGGGAACTACGCGAGCACTGCACAAATACTAAAATTGGTCATCGGCAAGTAGCGATGAACCCGTCCACACACTTGCTACTTGGCGAGCAGTCGCTCGGTACTCGCCGAATGCCGCATGTCTGGCGCCGCCTTAAAATACAACGTACGTTGAAAAGTAACAATTACAAACCATATAAAATTTTACCCGTACAAGTTTTGACAGAGGCTTATAAAAGGAAAAGGTTTAAGTTTTGACGTCAAATACTCCAAAAGTTAGATGAAGATCCTGATTATTTGACTAAAATATTATGGACCAATAAATCGCCCTTTTCTACGGCTGGAGTTTTTAATAGGAAAAATCGTAGGTCATGGTAAAACAAGGAAAATAGAAAAAGATTGATAAAACCAATAAAAAAATCAGGAAGAAAACCTCTTAGTGTATGGTGTGGAATTTTCAGAAACAAAATTGTTGGACCCATATTTTATGATTTCAATTTAACTGGAGTTACCTATCTGGAAATGATTCTTCCTGAAGTTGAAAAGATTCTTGTAGAGAATTTTTTGGACGTTCAACTTCAGGATATGATTTGGATGCAAGATGGGGCAGCTCCCATAATGTCCTACCTGTTATAGAGCATTTGAACAATGTATTTCAAGTGTGGATAGGGACTAATGGAACCATATTATGGCCTCCTAACAGTCCGGATCTATCCCCTATGGACTAATTTTTTTGGGGGTTTTCAAAAGACATAATAAATAATAATAATGACTGTATTCAAGTCATTAAAGACCGAATTCAATTAGAAATAAATAATCTAAATGTAAACAATCAAGCCATTTCTGATAAAATTCAAAATATAATCAGACGTTTTCGATTATGTATTGAAAATAATGGTGGACAGTTCGAACAACTTTTATAAGTTATTATTTATTTATAATTGTGAAGTTATATCTGTTATATTCGTTATCTATTATTTGTAATTTTAATTAAATGTTGACCAAAACTTTTATTTAATATCTAAAGAACGGTGTACGATATGGGTATGACATGGTATATTTTTGAAATCAGGAGAACATATTTTCAAAAATTCAATAATACCCATATAGAGTGCAAAAAGTGCATAAATTATTACTTTGACGGTAAATTTTTGGTAGTAAAATAATTGTCTGCGAAAAAATTAAAAGGAAATAGTAGATTCGATCATTTATACTTTTTCCAGTTATAAAGGGCAATTTAAAAAAATCTATATACATGGTGTTGTTTTTGGGAAAGACTAGTTTTGAAATTTTTTGTTAAGCTGGACCTGCAATATCTTTTTGGAGATGCTTTTGATGGAGTTTCTAGGTAATGACTATTACGTGTACCAAATTTCAAAATAATATACTGCGTAACTCAGAAGTTATTAGGTTCGAAATAAATAGGATACATTTATAAAACACCCTGTATCTCGGTTATGAAGTACAGAAGACACATTAAATATAGGTTTTTGGAAGCACCAAAGTGATCCCCATCTACAGTTAAAGTTAAGCCCTTTCCCAATGGAACACCCTGTATATTAAGTCAATCACAAGATAGTTCACTATTTGGTTTAGCTAAAATATTATACATCAGGTGGGACTTACATTGCTCGCGTTCATCCCAACAAAGTTGATCAGGTAGCAATTTTTAGAGTGATCAATCAGTTCGTAATTCTGCTGAACGTGCTAATAAAACCATCGACATAATATGTCAGATGTCAATGAATACAACAACAACAACTCAATTTTATTTGACATATACGACAATTATGAAATGGGTATTACAATAAATGGAACTAACTCCCCACTTTGGAGCATACTATGAAGAGTTGAATTTCCTGACAAACTATACAATTTATTAATGAAATAATAAGTCACATCCAGCTGTTCACTCATTTTCACTGAAATACAAACTAAAATATCTCCAAGCAAAGATATTTATAATATGTTTCCAGCATATGTCATGAATGACATTTAATGCATCATCAATCGGTAGCGTGTAGCGTATTTTAATTCTGATTGAAAAAATGGCGACTGATACCACATCGCTCAATCTGATCAGTTAACAAAACACGCGTTAAGCAGGAAATTGATTATCGCTTCGGTAGCGTTGTGACGTTGTAACGTAGTGAACTAAACTTCTCCCAAGCCCTAAATATGAGGTAGAAATACCTCACAGAAAGGACTGGCAAGACCCAAGCAGACTGAAATTTCCCCGAGGAGAGACCTGGTACACAGACGGATCACAGACAGGGGAAGGAACAGGAGCAGAGGTGTACAGTGAAAAGAGAAACACAAAAGGCTCTTTCTCACTAGGCAAACATACCTCTGTATTTCAGGCAGAGATCTATGCCATCCTAGAATGTGTCAGAATTAACAAATATAGGACTGACACTCATAGGATAAACATACTAACTGATAGCCAGGCAGCCCTTGCGGCTTTGAATAGCCGCAAGGTAACATCCAGACTAGTAGAAGAATGTCAGAAAGAACTAAATGAACTAACAGACCACATTAAAGTAAGATTGGTGTGGGTGCCGGGACATAATGGTATTTCTGGAAATGAACAAGCTGATGAACTCGCAAAAAGAGGTTCAGCAACAGCATATGTTGGACCAGAACCAGCTCCTGGGACCACAAAAAAGGTAGTCCGAGCGCAAATACAAAAATGGGTACAAAGCCAACATAGACTTCATTGGATGAACACTCCGAAACAGGTACACAGCAAAACCTTCATAGGTGACACATGTGCAAAGCGGGCCAAAGAACTACTGAATATCAGCAGGAATAAGCTAAGAATTATTGTTATCTAACAGGTCATACCCCGTTAAAAGATCACCTGCATAAAATGGGGTTATATAACGGGGACCTCAGCTGCAGACTATGTGGCATGGAGAACGAGACCGTGACCCATATCTTGTCTGACTGTGAGGCACTGCACTCGAGGAGACGGGCAATCTTCGGAGAGGCCAATGTGCCACCTGAAGTATATGGCACACATCCAATGGACCTATACCGTCTACTCGAAGGTACGGGGATAACTGGATGGGTGGACTAAATATGGGAGCAGAGTACAATAAGCCAATAGGCTGCAGTGCTCCCGGCATCTGAACGGCTCCCAAAATGAGAGAAAAAAAAAAAAAACGTTGTGATGAACGCGACCATTAAATGTAATGTAACTTCTGTCATTCGATGATATGTCAATATCGAAATATTCACTAAACAGTGGAATTATTCAATAATCAATAACCTTGAAAGTATAAGAAATATCAGTCTTCATATGATTATTGGGCCTATGAGATTCTTGTGATAAAAGCTTGTATTTAAACTCCATTGCTTTTTCATAAACTTTGCTCAATAATACATAATCAACTATTCCACAGACATGCATCCTCAATATGAGTATTTCACTCCAGAAACTTCTGAAAATCTATAGTGATAAAGTGGGAAGCTGGTTCAACCTTAATCCCATGTGTATATGTGTGACTTCACGCTTACGCAACCCTATAATTCTAATCAAACTAGTTATTCCTGAATGGTGCCTAATTGGTGTATTGTGCTTGACATTATCTTTGAAACGAATTGTCCACGTGTCAATACCAGCTGCCTGTTCAACTGTATTAATCGTAATCACGCTATTTAAAAAAGATTCGGACTTTATCATTACTTGAGGCAGTATCTATATATCGTAATGGCCGTTTTCCAGATAATGCGTCCGCCTTCAAACTGTCATAGGTCAAAGTGAAGATAAGAGACGAAAAAAAATGTTTCACAATTCATTCTTCATAATTTCTTATTAATGGGTATTTGGGGTAGCAATGTTTTCTGTTCATTAAGTATTATTTAGCATCGTCATTTATTCATATTCCTATTCAATAATCATGGATAACGGAAGGTCTTTGAGAGGAGCAGGAGAAATAAGTACGCGCGTGCGTGCATGAAATAACGCGTGAATTCATTATTCGCTCAATCAGTTCGTCATACAGGGTGCATAACCTTTAAGTGATTACGTGAGCACCAGTTTTCTTAAATGATTTAAGTGAAACATCAAACGTTTTGCGATTTGTTGATTTAACTTGCTGATATGATTTTCTATATTCCAAATTGGTTCAGGGTGGACACAGCTGCCGGAATTATCATTTTCGCATTTTCTTTATCCACTTTCATAAACGTTTAACAGTATATTTATTCATTTGTTGTTCAATTTAATAGTAAAAACTGCCAAAAACACCCAATTACAATTCCGTATAATCAATCTTATCGATCACTCCATATTCAACAACCTGTTTTGTTAAAATAGATAAGAAAGCCACAAGTGAATTTCCTACCTAATCCTAAACCTACAATCATAATCATAATATTCTCTTAGCAACATCCCTGTACTTACAATATACATGGCTGCACGAACGAAGCGTCACCCCTCTACCTCAACGCGCTAATATATCTATAATTAATTTACCCTCTATCTACATGCAAACATCTCTTTGGGTAGATATTAACTATTAACGGAGTCATTGCTGTTAATATTTCAGCGACACCTGTCGGTAGATCGATGGCACTTCAGCTCTTGTTATTTATTATTATAATTGGATGCCTAAAGAAATGTATGACTCATATCTCTTGGAAAATTATTCAAACAAATAAATGTCGAATCTGCGTCTTCATATCTTTGCGGTTGTTATTCGAGTTTATAAGTTATACAGAATAATATTTTAATACTTGAGGGCCGACTAATGTTAAGTATCTGTATCCCAGGCAGAAATCTACGGCATCGACACGTGCAAATGAACATCGCTCGCCATCAATCTAAACATACAGTGTGGAAAACACTTATAGAATAATTTTTTTTTTGTCATTATTTTAAAAAAATTATAAGAAATGCCGAGACACGTCAACTTTTGAATTGAGTTGTGCGTTATGTAAACATAAATTTAAATGTACAGGGTGATTCACGTAAGTATGTCATAGTCGGTGTTGTTTTTTTTAATGAAACACCCTGTATATTTGCATATTTTTGAAATCCTCTTGATGAACCGATTCCAAAAAAATGAATAATGTATGGTCAATTATGGATTTTACAGGTCAAAAGTTTTATTTTTACAGTTATTAAACACATACATAAATGTTTTCCACCTAGTTGTTGGCAATAGCACAGTCTCTAATAGAACTCCTTCTTAACTTTGTTTGGAGTTTGAGGTGAAATATTCCGTATTTCTGTAATTATCCTGTCTTTGAGGTCTACAATGCTAGTTGGTTGTGTTGCATATACTTTCTTCTTGAGATAACCCCACAGAAAAAAATAACGGCGTAAGGTCTGGCAGTCTAGCTGGCCACTCGATAGTACCTCTTCATCCAATCCATTTATTGGGGAATATTTCATCTAAATAAGTTCTTACCATTAAAGCATAATGGGGTGTTGCCCCGTCTTGCTGGAACCAAACATTTTCATTCGGTAAGCTAGGATCTAGTGCGCTGAGATATAAGTTTGCTAGTGTAGGAATAACTTTTTCTGAGCACATTTGAATATTTTTCAGCTGTCAAATTTCCATCTATAAATATAGGACCAATAATATGGTCGCCTATGATACCGGCCCAAACGTTCACCTTTTGAGGGTACTGAGTATTTGTCTCACGCATTCAATTAGGATTCTCTGTTGACCAATATCTACAGTTTTGTCGGTTCACCTCTCCATTCAATGTAAATGTTGATTCGTCAGAAAAAAGAATGGTACCAAGAGCTATCTCATTTCTGTTCAGCTTATTCATCAATATTTCGCAGAAATCTATTCTACGATCTGGATCGTCTTCTGTTAACTCCTGCACAAAAGTTAATTTGTAGGGATAAAGTTTCTCTTCATGAATACATCTTAGAACAGTTGTATGACTATTATTATTTTCACGGGCAATTTGACGTGTACTTGAAGTAGGATTCTCTTCGACACTTAACAAAATATCCACTTTCACATCATCTTCAACGAAGTGTGGTTTTCTTTTCAATGGTTTGACATGTCCAAGCTCTCTGAAATGTGCATACATTTTAGACACAGTACTCTGTGGAATATTAGGCAATTTGGGATACCTGTTATTAAATAAGTTTGCCATTTCAACTCGACTTCTGCAGTTATCCCCGTACCCGATCATCATTAAAATCTCAATTCGGTGAGTATCAGTTAAATATTTCATTGTTATGTCGACAAGGAAAGAGTGTTTGACAAAGATTTTACTTTTTCAGTATAAACTGTCAACACATCAACAACTGATAGAATAGAAAACAATCCACATTATTTACCGATTTAAAACAATCCACATTATTTACCGATTTTGTCTAATTATTGGCGTTTTTAGGCAATTTTTAGGTATTTATGATAAAATTCATGGGCGTAGCAGGTTTTGTTTAATATACAAATACGTCTAATAATTAGTTAGTTTAGATTTTTGATAAATCCATATTTAGCTAATTTAAAAAAATACCAATATTTCAAGTGTAATAAATTATTAATTTTAAAATTTCACCCTGTATAATTATTCAGTTTGTTGGAATCGGTTAATTAAGAGGATTTCAAAAATATGCAAATAAACAGGGTGTTTCATTAAAAAAAAACAACACCGACTGGCATACTTGCGTGAATCACCTTGTACATTTAAATTTATGTTTACATAACGCACAACTCAATTCAAAGGTTGATGTGTCTCAGAATTTTCTATAATTTTCTAAAATAATGACATAAAGAATTTAATTCCATAAGTGGTTTCCACACTGTATGAAACTAGCGTGATTTTTCGTATGTGCTTGTTGACAAAGCTTCCATCTGTTTATTTTTCAATAGCTTTGAATGCTCTTTTCCTTCGTACTGTTTCTGTTGATAAACAGTTATCTCTATTGTTCAAAAACACAAATATTAATGTTTAAATAATCAGTGAATGGAAGTTCGAATGTATTGGATCAACTTCGATACCAATAAATGCTTTTTTGTGGATGTTTATATTTGTAGAGAACATAAATAGACTATTATTCGCCATTTTTCAATCGAACGATAATATGGGAAAAAATGAACAGAGAATTCGAACATTTAATCCGATTTAAATATAAAACAAAGTTTGCATTTTATTTATAATTCAAATGTTCAATACTTTGCTGTGGCAATTATATGAAAATATTTCAAAAATAAATACAATAATCTTTGCGTGATGTGAGCTTCCTATTCTCATTTCTGGAAAGTTAGTACGTAATTGAATCAACAAAAACACTTCATTTAAGGATATTCGCAAAGCCGTGTTATTATGAGGTGTGTTATTTTTGAATGAGATCTCAGCTCACTTCAGTTAATGTGATCTGGGGGTCTATTCACTAACAGTGAGAGCTCCTACGAGAGTACACAATTATAAAGTGCGCATGCGGGCTATATAATAGTTTGCAATTTCGAGAGAGCTCGCATGCGCACTTTATAAGTGATTATTCTCGTAGGAGCTCTCACTGTTAGTGAATAGACACCCTGAGATAAAGCGATGTGAGTAAGCACCGAAAAGAACGACCTACTCAATAATTGATACTCGCGATCTGCCGACGCATGCGTGAATAAGACACATGAATCATCTGAATGAATCATCTTCAAAATTAATTTTTCGGTGTCGCAATAGGGATTCGGCTAATTGTATATCTAAGAAATATTGTTTAATTATACAACTATTGGAAATATGAGTGATAAATATACAGGGTGAATAACGACTAACGGGATGGAGGTTTATAGCGAAACGCTAAAATGTTCTTCACTTCAGTAGTTTGTACATTCATATAGGCTACATTTTAAAATTATTTTGAAATATACAGGATGTTCCAATAAAGTGTGACGTATCAAAGTTATATTTTTTCTTACGGAACACCCTCTATTTTATTGCATTTTCTGATTGCCCCTGAAAAATAAAGTACTTCTTCATAATGGTTCCCTATACATAGATACAGAGGGTTCCGAGTTATGCTGACGTTTTTAAAACATTGATATAGCAAATTCTATCAAATTTTCTCTTACATCTCAGTAGTTGGACATTTGTTGAATGTATTTCACGATTGAGTACTAAATATCTATTCACAGGGTGTTCAGAATTTTCAGTTTAATTATTAGATCCTTCAATGGGTAATATCGAGTTTATTTTAAATGGAACTCCCTGTATTTTGATGATTCATCATATTCAAAAAAATGTCTTCTTTCGAATGGTATAAGGATGTCCCATACCTAGGTATTCTACTTTTCGTGCAATTTACAATTTTCTTAAATCGTATGGAAAATCGAGCTTAAAACAAAAAATTCATACAAATCTAGTCAGTACCTAACTTAATGACATGTCATTTATTACGATACAGCAAACAAACATTTATTCCGCACTGTTGATCGCCAACACCGATGAAGTGTAAACGTTTGGGGAGGTATTGTGGGCGAGTATGTTATCGGCCCGTACTTTTTTGACGGACATCTGGATGGTAGGAAATTTTTGAGTTTTTTGAAAAAAGACTTCTGAATCCTTCTCGAACACCTACCAGTCAGCATCCGAAAGAAAATGTGGCTCCAATTGGACGGAGCTCCTGCCCACTTTTCACGTGCAGTTAGAAACTACATCGATAGAAAATTCAGAAATAAATGGATAGGTAGAGGCGGTCCTTATAATTGGCCAGCTAGGTCACCAGAATTGACCAAGGTGAAATTTTTTCGAATGGGGTTATATTAAAAATATTGTGTATTCTACACCCCCTACTACTCCAGACAATATGAAATTGAGAATTTCAAACGCTTTAGCGACTATAACACCCGATATGTTAAATAATGTAGGTGAATCGTTGGAAGCTAGAATCACGTGTTGCATTACACAAGTTGGCAAGCATTTTGAACATATATTATAGTAATTTTTCATTTTTCGCTTTGAATAATTTGTTGTTCGTTTTGTAGTATTTATGTATTTGCTTTATTAAAAATGTTTTTTTGTTTTATCATGTACTCAAATACTTATCGGTAAAAATGAGCTAGTGTACCTCAGCAACTAAAAGTGTGCATTTTTATTGGCAACTTCACTGTTTTCTTTTACAGATCATCAGTATGAAATTTATGATTTAAACTCGATATTCCATACGATTTAAGAAAATTGTAAATTGCCCGAAAAGTATGATACCTAGATATAGGACACCCTCACACCATTCGAAAGAGGAAATTTTTTTGAACATGGTTAATTATCAAAATACAGGGTGTTCCATTTAAAATAAACTCGATATCACCCATTGAAGGATCTAATAATTAAACTAAAAATTCTGAACACCCTGTGAATAGATGTTTAGTACTCAATCGTGAAATACATCCCACAAATGTCCAAGTATTAAGATGTGAGAGAAAATTCACTGAAATTCGTTATATCAATGGGTTATTAATATTTTTCGAAATGTTCACATTTTTAAAAAAGTCAGGATAACTCAGAACCCTCTGTATTTAGGTATAGGGGACCATTATGAGGAATTATTTTATTTTTCAGGGGCAATCAGAGAATGCAATAAAATAGAGGGTGTTCCATGAGAAAAAATATAAATTTGATACGTCACACTTTATTGGAACATCCTGTATATTTCAAAATAATTTTTAAATGTAGCCTCTATGAATGTACGAACTACTGAGGTGACAAACATTTTGAACTTCTTACCGTTTCGCTATAAACCTCCATTCCGTTGGTCGTGATTCACCCTGTATAAATACCTTATTTTTATTAGTTGTTACCTTCCTTCGTCCTCTGTGCATCTTAAAGGGATGGTTCTGAATTATACGACAGATTCGTATCAGCATCTACCTAATCAAATGCTCATCCATAATTTGTAACAAAAGAAAATCAGGTTATGTGTGTTTATAATGATATATCGATGGCTATTTGTCCATCTCATTCACTTTATTCCCGACTCAAGTCCAACTGATACCCCCTTACAACACATTCAGCATCGGTGAAGGGGGGGGGAAATCCCAGCCCACTTCGAAGTGATCTGAGATCTCAGTCAATAAGTACGCACCTATGAATAGAAACTGTAAATTGTCGTTATGTTCATGGTTAGTTGCTAAGCGCAAAATTGGTATTCACTATTCTGTTCACTATTCTGTTCACTATTCAACTAAAATCGCTATAAAAGTTGCTCGGTATAATGACCAGTGGCTATGAGAAGTGGCTCACTAGTGGTGCCTAGTTGAATAAAGCACCTTGAGATCGTGATCCCGAATCGCCATGCGGCCTAATGATTTTTTTAATATTTGTTATATACCCACGAAGCGAAGCTATGAGTATGAATCACAAAAGTAAAATCAATCAGCTATAGTATATCATAAACCAAGGTGGACATTTATAAGCCACGCACCTCATTCCGCTAGTGGCTTATCCAAATATCTTGGAGTACCCACAAGATATTGTATTTTATCGCACTAATGATTCACCCTGTATCCATATTTCTAACAGTGCGATTGAAAATGTGTATTCAATAGGGACATTCAATAGTGTATGTATAAGACTCCCAATTGCGTTCTAACTAATAAAAATTAAATATCACGCCAGCATTAGATCGTTGAATGCTCGAAACCTATTTGAACGTGCAATTAAACTGAAAGTTACCCCTATTCCATTACGCACAGACACATGTGTCATTTCCCCATGTAGCCAGATGTACGGTATTGAATTTTACCCTCACACTAGAACAGTATACTCTAGATCAAAAGTAGTCATTTGTCAGGTTATAGAAAACAGAGTTGGATTTAATAATACCATTTATTACTGTGGTTATAATGTGAATTATCTTCTGTTCATTTTTTCTTTTTTCACATATTCTTATTAAAATGTTACTTCACTTTTGTTTTATTTAGCACTGCACTTACCACTTATTCTAATGAATGCAGGTTATCTAGCTTTTCATTGGCAATATTTTGGTAAAATCTAAACAATTGAAGATGAGCAATGGTTGCTTTTAGACAAAATTTGCATATTATCAAAAAGTGCAATATAGATTTATTCCAAAATCTTAGTATCAGGTCCGGCTTACAAGATATTCAAAAAAATACAATTTTTTTCTTTATTTTTGGCCACAGCTTTTAAGATGTGAAGCAAGCGATTTGTTTTGGATTAAATGCAGCCAAACTTGTCATATATCAATTTACAATTTATTTCTTCTTAACTGTTATTTTCTGATACGTGCCTGTAGATCATGATAAGATTTCTCGAAAGTACTACTAACTTTAAATTCAGCAATATGCAACATCAGAGTATCTATTTAATACGTTTTGTTTATAAAATTTATTTATTGGCGAAGTCTATCAGTACGGCTCTGGATTTCAAGAAAAACACCAATTTTTGGACAAATATGAATGATTCGCCGAATCTACATGTTATAATTCACTGGATATTCATTTTTAGGACATATCTTGAAAATTTTGTAAATGATAATCCCAATCCAACACCAAAAATATTGAAGAATACATACAGGGTGATTCATTACTAATTGGAAATAATTTAATAGTA
>CAJUYG010002818.1:0-26815 GCA_910591675.1 Galerucella calmariensis
AATTCCTTGTGATATTCTGTATACAGTGAAACGTTCCATTCATATGTTTATTGAATAATTGAGGCTTTAATAAATAATTTATCGTCTCCATATTTTCGCATAATTGAAATTTCTATACGTTCTCCTTTACTCAGATACACCATAACAGAAAAACAATAATAACAATAACACAGGAAAAAATATTATTACTCATACGCGATTTGATCATGCCAGTATTTCTCGTAAATTTAGTGATTGGCAAAACTTTGAGTTAAAGAGAAATTTATCTGATAAAAGAAAAGCTTGAGTGTTTTTTGGCAAGATAAATTAACGACAAAATATATGGAACTTATCTTTTCACGTATGGAAAAGGCTTTTTAAAGAAAGATTTATTTATTGAGATAATTACAATAGTATGTTATAAGATCGGAAGCAGATTCTAGACTGAATAATAAAGTTTTACAATAATCCAATATTAAAATTAAAACATAAGCAAAAACAAAGTTCACCATGAATTTGAATAAACTGACTAAGCAATTTATTTATGCTACACTGAGAAATATAACTATATAACACCTCCCCCATTAGAATGAGGCTCCTCCTGGATATTTGTTCTGGCACCTTTGTCTTCGGTTTTTTCTTCAAAAGTAGCCAAATAGTAACTAATGCTATACCAGTGTATAAAATTATGGTCCATACGCTGGGAATAAGCAGGTTGAATTTTTCTTCAAGTATTGGTGTCAATTCTTGAGACGATAGTTCTTTCAGTTCTAACTTTTTCAAATTCATTTCCATAGGAGACATTTTAATTTTGTTGAAATTTGTACTGAAACAAGAGGTTGGCCAAAAGTTTTTTTCTTTAAATGTAAGTTCGTTATTTTGAAAAATTATCTTACAAGGAGTGTTTTTAATTAAGTATATTCCTCTCAAATTTTTAATTTCTGTGTCTTGTGAGCACTTGAATATTAACCTTTCTTCGTTTGGAAATATGGCCAAATACTGGTTTATTTCTGGAATAACTTCTAAATGATTTTTTAAAATTTTGATTTTTGAGTATTCACAGCTGGTAGAGTTTCCTGTTAACAATATTTGTTCTTCGCATAGCTGTTTGTTATTGTCTTGAAGATATGAAGGACATTGGAAGGTTTCAATTCGTGTACATATGTCGTTTAGAGGTTTTATTTGATTTTCAGATTTTAAAAAATATTTTGAGCTTGGTATTATTGTTACGAATACTGATTCTAATTTAGTGGGTATGGGTAATAAATAAAATAGTTCAAACTCAATATTAAAATTAATAGGAATAGATAAAAAGTATTCTATTTGATTTTTCCTTAGTCTACATTTTATATCTAAAATTGATTCGAAGTTTAAAATATTCTTATATTTTAATTCAAACGGAAGTTGCAATTTGTAATATGAAGATATTTTTTGCAATTCTGTAAATAATTCTTTCGACTTAATAATACTCGGGTGTAGAGTGTTCTTAGTTTGCAAAATGTTAAAGAATTTTCTACTGTTTGCATTACATCTAAAATTACGTTGAAAATGATTAAAAGTTCGTTAATCATATCCTTTAGATAAATGAGATTCTCATATTCGGCTTGAAAGTCTAACATATCTTTTATTTCTAAAATTTTTGACTTGAGTAGTATTTCATTTTCTTGAATGTCCTGAATAGTGTTATTAAAATTATTTATTATTTGATGACTGACACTGTATTGCATTTTAATTTGATTTTCGAGTTTTGCTTGATTTTGTTTTAAATGTTCTAAGATTGAATCTATTCTTTCTTGATCTTGAGAATCGAGGTTACCTGTTATGGCTTTTATCAAAGAACCAAATCCATTTATTAAGCCTCTTTTGTTTCTAATTGTTGTGGAGTGAATATTTAAATTTTAAAATTTTTCTTCAATATTATTTTTAACATTTTGTATAAGGTTAACAAGATTTCCAGTCTGTTGTATGAAAAATGTATTATTTGAAATATCGCGTGTAATATTTTTGAAATGTTTATTCAAAGAGTTATAGTCTTCTAGTAATGGGTTCAAGTTATAAAAATGCACAAATGTATGACTTGATTTTTGTAGTTTAGCAGCGCCAAGATTAATTGGTAAAATTCCTAGATTATGACTGATGTCTTTAATTTCTACTGTTGCTTGTCCAATTTAGACGAATCTGTAATAAAAGTATATGGTTTTTGTTTAGGTCGTTTTATACTAGATAAGTGAATATCTTCAGTGGTATTGAAGTGTCTAGTTACAATTTTTGCGGTTTTACGATTTTTATTAGTACTTTTAATTTGTTCAGGTCGTTATTTATTTTTTGTTTTACTTTGAATTTGTTTATTTTTGATAAATACCTTCGTAGGTATTGGATTTGGCAATTCTTCTCTATTTTCGTTAGCTTTTGAGATAACTTTTTCTTTAGTCTCTTGTAATTTTGTGTTTTGTCTAGAATATAGTGATTTCATTTTTTCCCTATGATTATGAATATAATTATTAACTAGCTGCTTATCAATATCTAAGTCAAAAGAAGAGTTAATTTCTAAATGTCCTGTAATAATTTCGTATGGTTTTAGTTTGGTTGTAGAGTGGATGCTGTTGTTATATGCTAAAAGTGCATAATTAATTTTTATTTCAATGGGCTCTTTCTTGAATTCATTTTGATTATTTAAAAGTCTAATATGTTCAATAATTGTCGAGTGAAATCGTTCGGCAATGCCATTAGATTCCGGATGCTGTGAACTTATAAAGTGTATCTTTATTTTATGAGTGTCTAATAAATCTTTGACTAAGCTATTTTTTAATTCTGTGCCATTATCAGATATTATCTGATCTGGTATACAGTGGTGGGTGGTATATTTAATTAAATTATTAACAATTTCTATGCCTTGAGCAGAATTTAGTTTATAAAGTTGACCGTATTTTGAAAATGAATCTATAATAGTTAAAAATTTTGTGTTTTCTAGGGTTATAGTATCTAAGTGAATTATTTGAAAAGGTTTGACGGCTGTTGGAGTTACGTTAAAAAGTGGTTTCAAAGGTTTCCTATCGTATTTTGTTGCTTGGCATATTTCGCATTCGTTAATGTAGGTTTGAATAGACGATCTTTGATTTGGCCAATAATAACGCGTTTTTATATTATTTTCAGTTTCATCTAACCCTCTATGATTTCGTTTACCTTCATGATAATTTTGGATGACTTCTTTTATTTCATTTAAGGGGATATCGATTAATTTTTTGTTGCACTTGATAAATGAAATCTGTGAATTTTTAAAATAAGTTTGCAGAACTGTACTAAATTTTTCATATAAAGGATCTTCAAAGTAAATATGATATTTCAATTTCGGTACAACATAATCTTTAACAAAATTTATAACATCTTGTTGAAAATTATTTTTTTTAAATTGTACGAGAATTCTTTGTTTTAAATCGTATAGCTTAATAATTGTTGGTGCTGCGGGTTCAAAATTTACTTCAGAGATTATTATTTCATTTATTCCTACATTTACTGAAGATTCCGAAATTGGTATTCCCACTACAGGATCTTCTATGTTAGTGTGGATAGTATTGTTTTCATCGTCAATGTCGTTTCTTTCTTCTGCTTCTACGATAAGTGACTCGGTTTCTACATTATTAATTTTAGAAGTACTGGCAAATTTGTCATAAAATTTTTCCATATAGGCTAGTAAGTTTTTGGGGATATTGTCAGAAGAATCAACTTCATTTATATTTAGTTGTATGCGCGATAGACAGTCACTATTAGTATTTAATGCACCTTTTTTGTAAACTATATCATAGTCGTATTCTTCGAGTTTCAGACGCCATCTAACTAATTTAGAACTGGGGTCTTTTAAGGAAAATAGCCACTGGAGCGGCTTGTGATCAGTTACAATAGTGAATTTTCTCCCAAACAGATAGGGGCGAAAATATTTCACGGCCCAAACAATTGCAAGGAGTTCCTTTTCAATTGTTGAGTAATTTACTTCAGAATCATTAAGTGTTCTGCTAGCATATGCTACAGGTAAATCAGTTCCGATTTTTCCTTGACTAAGGACAGCGCCTAGAGCGAAGTTGCTCTCATCTGTCGTGAGATTAAATGGTTTAGAAAAGTCCGTATACTGCAATATGGGATCATTTATCAACATATTTCTATATAATTCAAAACAATTAATATAATCAGTATCGTTAATGTTAATTACGGCATTTTTCTTTAAACGGTTAGTTAATGGTTTAGTTAATTTTGAAAAATCTGCTACAAATTTCCTATAATATCCAAGTAATCCTAGAAACGCTTTAATTTGTTTGATAGTTTTTGGAATTGGAAAATTTTGAATGGCACTTATTTTATCGGGATTGGGTTTAACGCCTTCTGGTGTTACGATGTGTCCCAAATAAGCGACCTCTTTTCTTAAAAATTCAGATTTATCAATTTGTATTTTGAAATTAGATTCACGCAATCTTTTAAATACTTCTTTTAAATTATTTATGTGTTCTTGCAAGCTTGTACTAAAAACTATAATGTCGTCGAGATATACTAAACATTTTTCGTTTTGAATACCTCTTAAAATGTTGTCCATTACTCTCTGGAAGGTTGCAGGAGCTCCTTTTAGACCAAATTGTATTCTCAAAAATTCCCAGTGGCCATTTTCTGTAGTAAAGGCCGTTTTGGGGATATCTTCTTGCGCCATCTCAATTTGGTGAAACCCAGAGGCAAGATCCAAGGTAGTGAGGTACTGGCAACGACCTAGTTTGTCTAGTAGGGTAGTTATATTAGGTAGGGGATATCTATCTCCTAAGGTTATTTCATTAAGTATCTTCTGTATGTTCCTTGTGGTATATTATTCATTCTTTTTTTAATTTCTTGGGAAATTAAACCACAATATTTTTAAATTCTTTATTTCAACGTTTCGGTAGCGTTCCAGCTACCATTGTCAAGAAAAAATAAGTAGAAATTAATTTTTATCCCTAACTAACACAACAGAAAAAATTTGACAACTAGTTGACAACGTTGAAATAAAGAATTTAAAAATATTGTGGTTTAATTTCCCAAGAAATTAAAAAAAGAATTATTTCATTAAGCTTGCGATAGTCTACAACAACTCTAAATTTTGGTTTACCTGAAGAATCTAATTTTTTGGAACAACCCAAATGCTACTTGACCAAGGTGAGCATGAAGGTCTTATAATATTTTGATCTAACACATTTTTAATCTGACTTTGAACTTCTTTTCTATATATTTAGGGATACCTTTATGACTTGGAATAAATAGGTACCTCATTGGTAGTTCTTATTTTGTGCTTAATCTGACTTGTAAATGTTAGCTGATTACCATCGACATGAAATATGTCGGAATACTCTTTTATTAATTTAGGAATAGCGTCACGCTCTTCTTTATCCATGTGTTCTGTACGAACCTTTGTTATATCAAATTTAAATTTTTCCGCGTAAATTGCATTAAAATTTGGACTGAAGTTTTGTTCGTATTCGTCGAACGATTCAACTTCTATTGGAGCACTTAAATCTACTTTAAAATATGATTCTGTCGGATTTAAAGTAGTGCATAAAGCTTGACTATTTTCCGCTTTAGTAAGACATTCCGGAATTTCTAGTTTTCCTATTTTTGTGTAAGGAATAATTATATCGCCATTATTGGTATTTTCGATATTTAATTTAATTATTTGTTCTGTGCGTGGAGCCGCTACTATACAATTCGTGTTCTCGCAGTATATTTTGAAATAATTTATTTTAATCTTACTATTTGGCATAATTAAGACGTTATTCACTAAATCAATTGTTGCATTTAGTTTTTAAGATTATCTAAACCTAATAAGCAATCGAAATGATTATGAAATTTGAATATACAATATTCTAACCTAATTTTATTTTTTATATTAAATATTTCTGAACATGGAATTGCTGTACAATATTTTTGTTGACTTGTACCGAGAGCTGATGATACCATGAAAGGTTTTTGTATGATTGATTTGTAAAAAAAAATTTCGGCAATTTCCGGGGTTACAAAAGATTTTGTGCTGCCGATGTCTATCAAAACTCTTTGTTCGGGAAATATAATGTACGGTAATTCACTTTCAGAATTAGTAAAATTAAATAGTTCTACGTTTGTATTGCGTCCGAGGACGTTTCCTTTAAAAACGATTTTCATCTTCAATATGACATTCAGTATTGTCGATATTATGTAATTCTTCAGAAATGAAACTTCTCTGATTTGTAAATTGTGTTTGATTTTGCCCATTATTTCTATTTTGAGCATTGAATGGATTATATGTATTCGCTGTCGTTATACTCATTGGAGTAGGTTTTTGAAAATTTTGGTTTTGATTTGGTTTGAAAACGTTAGTATTTCTAGTTTGAATATTAGTTGCTCTACTTGTACTTTGAATTAAAACCTCTGTTAAATTGTGTCTGTTCTTGAGTATTACTTGAGTTAAAATTTTTATTAAATTGATGCTGATAAATTTGTTGTAATTTTGGAGAATATGTGGGTCTCTGTATTTGATTATTTTGGAAATTATCTTTGTGTTGTGGTACAAAATTATTTTTTGGCCTAGGCTTAATAAATGAATTTTTTGAATAGTTATTATTATTATTAGTCATATATATTTGAAAGTCATTCGTTAGAACATTTAAGGCTGTATTTAAATCACTAGGGTTTTTGGTACGCATTAAAGTGCCTAACGGTTCCTTTAATCCACGTAACAATACTCTTAGTGCTAAGTTCCTAAAATAATAGGGTATTTGACAATTTTTTTTAAATACCATTAGAAGATTGTCTGACCTCAGTTAAGTACTCCAAATTTTGTTCAAATTTTTTACTAAGCGGGAAAGTTGCCAATACCAACTTTAGAAATTTTCCATTTAAATAGCGCGCCAAAACGCGCTGATTTTTTATGACGTCAGTGGTCCTGTCGCTCCGCCTACCGCATCTCGAGCGACTTGACCCTGACCAGCTGAATCGGAACCATCGGCTCGACCTGCGGCCGCCCACCTGAGCTGGCCTATAAGAAACAAGCAAGCAACGAGACCTCTGACGTCACAATAAATTCACATATTTTCCCGCACTGAGTAAATATTTGAAAATTACCATTTTTGTTAAGTTAATAAAAAATCACTGGTTTAATTAATTTGTGTGAAATATTGATTTCTGGCATAATAGTACCACAAAGTAGCTGCTCCGACTCTTTTTTAATTTTTTCCGCTCATAGGAAAATACCCTATTGCCTCATTGGCATTTGACCGTGTCATTAATAATGATGTCTGCAAGTTTAAAAGATGCTGTATTCTGTTATAAAATTCAAAAGGGGATTCGTTTCCTTGTGTTAATTCTGAAATTTCTATGCTCAGCGTATAAACATCTCTTTTATCTGCGTAAGTATTTAATAAAGCATCCTTCAAATTTTGCCAATTACTAATACTACATGCAGATATATTAATCGCTGCTTGACCTTTAATTTCTGATAAAATTCTAGACATTAAGTATTCGTTTTGGAAATCTCCTATATCTACAGGGTTGTAAAATTTATTCACTAATTTTTCCGAAATTTCGATAAATCTAGGTAATAAGGCATTACCGCCATGGAAATCTGGGATCATATCCAAATATTCCTTTTTTAATTGAGGTACTACGTTATCTGTAGGCATTTTGAAGTTTGTATTCAAATTAATCACGGGTTTTGCAATTTTTAAAATTATTTCTTCACTTAAATTAGTTTGTGAGTCAGAATCTAAATCAGAATCAGAATTTCCAGAGCTTCCTGAATTGAACAAATTATTATTATCTCTATACGACATAAAGTAGGTATCTACTTACATTAGAAACAGGACTGCTTTCTCCATCTAGTCTAACTTGTAAGCAAGGAATTGGCAATATACGTTTGGAATTCCTCTTCTTAACGGTCGAACTATCTTCTAGTTGAGTTACTCAGTTCACTCAACTAAGAGTCCCAAATTTCACTTTTAAGGTATGTTAACAAATCGTTGAAACGAACCGGTGGTTATTTACGCTAACGCCCGTTTAACATATCCTACTGACTGCGCCACTTATCTTTTCACGTATGGAAAAGGCTTTTTAAAAAAAGATTCATTTATTGAGATAATTACAATAGTATGTTATAAGATCGGAAGCAGATTCTAGACTGAATAATAAAGTTTTACAATAATCCAATATTAAAATTAAAGCATAAGCAAAAACAAAGTTCACCATGAATTTGAATAAACTGACTAAGCAATTTATTTAAGCTACTCTGAGAAATATAACTATATAACATGGATGAAAAACAACAATGCTGTGAAATTATAAGTAACCAAACTTGCGACTCATTGTCATTGTGTGACGTCCGCTTGATATTGAGGAAGAGAAGTTTTTATCTGATTATTTTTTTCACTTGTCAAAATCTGACATTTTGGTGGTTTTAACCAATAGCAATACATTATTCTAGCCAAACATTTGGTATTATACTGACAATCCCATTCATGTATAATAATTCCCATTTGTGAATACAAAAATCGTAGTTTGCTGTCGGCTAAATAGGAAGGAAGAGAGTTTGCAAGTGGATAAAAATATCGGATAAATTACGTTACCGTAGCAACCCTAGCATTTAGGTACTGCCTGTTTACCAAGCAATGCACGTCAATTTGACAATTATAAATGTCAAAAACAGAATGAATTAAACAGCATATAACAATTCCAAAAAGTATGTCGAGATTTGGAAATATTTGCAAGGCAGAAATAGTAAGGGAGATTGAAAAATCAACTCCAGAAAATAACGAGAAAACTCATTCCTCCATATGGAATCAATTTAATTTAATTTAGCTTAATTGAATTGAGTTTTTTATTCATGGGATTGTCTTACCAAATACCACGCGAGCTCAGATTTAGCCGGATATTTTTTGTGGTTGTTTTCGAATACTTACTTTCATTGGCAATTTAACGAGAGCTGTTCTGGCAAAATCACGAGAGCGTAGCTCGAGTGATTTTGCCTGAACAGATCGATAATTCTGCTTCCTCATCGATAAAACCTTGTTTACATCGAAACGTCAAAATTTTACTTTGAATTTGTCATTATTGACAACTAAAAGTGCTTCGAAGTTCATTAAAAAATGAACACAGACCGATTGAGTGCCATCACCCAAGAGAATATTAAACATTCAGGTAATACAAAATTTTAAATTTATGAAAAAAATAATCTTCCCAAATACAACTCGCTCTTCAAATTTTATCACATAATTTTTTATTTTCATCACTCAAACTTGTTTATTTGAGGCAAAAACATTCAAACAAACCGAATTTAGATAAAATCCCTCGTCCTAACGGACTCGTGATTTTATCAATCGGTTTGTTTTCATATTCTTGCCAAATAAACAAGCTTTCGTGAAAAAGAAAAAAATATCGATAAAATTTGGAGCACTCGTGGTATTACCTTTTTTATCGATGTCAAAGTGACAATTACATTTTTCTACGACCGTGCGTTTTAACCCACTTTCCCGCACGCATTTTAGCTTTGAAAGTGTCACTTTCCCGCACTAGTGCGGGAAAGTAAAATTATGCAAATTTTAACCTTATTAGATAGTTTTTTACTTTGGAAGTTATAACTATTGTTTCACTAGGTGAATAAATAGTCCATCAAATAAAATCTACATCTTTTCTAGCTTTTTTTTGCATTTTTAATTTTTAATTTTTTTGGAAAATATAAAATAATGAAGATTTTTTGATATAACTCTGTACA
The DNA here is from genome assembly GCA_910591675.1 of Galerucella calmariensis. Lineage (NCBI taxonomy): Eukaryota > Metazoa > Arthropoda > Insecta > Coleoptera > Chrysomelidae > Galerucella > Galerucella calmariensis. The sequence goes on from CAJUYG010002818.1 coordinate 9,728, forward strand.
TTCTTCAAAGTGGTGTCATAAATCAACTACCAAACCACCCCTTTTTATATAAGAAAAACATATCAGAAAAAATTCTTCCATCTACAAATGACTTAAAACCGTTGCCGTCACCTTCATCGTCATCTTTATGTGACCTTCAACCGATGCCATCCTCATCAACGTCATCTACTCACCAGTTAACACCAAATAACTCCACTGGACCGGCAATTTTAAGTAATTTACAGAATGCAACAAATTGTGTTTCTAATATTAATATTTATAAAAATAATGATAGCTTTTGGTTAAAGTTTTGTATATGTATGTTGAAATATGATAACTTTTGAAAAATTGGTTGGTATATTTTTTAGTATATACGGTCGTAGAAAAAATAATGTCCCTAACTCATGTGTAAAGTGTCTTTCCCGCCCTTGACCGCTTGCCTGAACTCCGCTTCGCGTCGTTCGGGTCAACTGCAGTCACGTGCGGGAAAGTATCACTTTCCGCACTTGTTAGGAAAATAACTATTCCAGGTATATGACATTTTAACATTGGAGTTAAACAGTGGTTATCACTGAAAAAGTTACAATTTGGTACTCTGTAATTTTTTCCGTATCTCCAATATTTTCGGATATATTTTGAAGATAATTGTGAAAAATACGAAATTGCGAGAATTGTTTTTTCTATTTTTTAAAATTAGGCTTTTTGAATTAGTCTTACTTCTTGGATGTATTAATAATACATCACAGAAGGGTGAAAATCAATTTAAATTAGGAGGCAGTTAGAGGGTTGTTTTTAGTAAGTAGGTACCCATCTTATTTTGATCTCAAGTCGCTCAATTTTCATGCTAAAGTCTTTTTTGGGAGATCTCACTATATACTTTAAAAATGATTCCTCATGTTTTCCTCGAAAAACACAAAGTTGTTATTTAAATTTCAAAATTATGCATTTTACGAGAAAAATCTAACCATTAACATGCCGTATCATTGTTCCTATTGATCGTGAAAAAAAATTATATAAAAATATTTGTTTGTGTTTGCAAGAGCTACAATTTCGCTTTCCACAGCTTTTTTGATAAAATGCATATTTTTCCAGTTATTTTCAAAAATCCCTTTGAGAACGTCGATTTTTCCGCCCAGGTCAATATTGATAAAGGATATAGAGGGGAAAGATTATCATAATGTCGAACAATGAAGCAGAGTCATTAAAGAATTTAGCTCTTGTGTAATCAGTTCCAAAGAGGTATGGGAATTCCTATGTAAGCTCAATGAAGTAGTCCAGAACAATACTGTGGACTTAAGAACACACTGAAATAGAAGGAAATTGAATAGCAGATTAACTGGCAAAGAGGGTGACTGAAACACTTTTATAGGGCCGAAACCCTTTCGCGGTATCATCTCCAATGTAATATTGGAAGAAATAGGCAAAACTGAAAGAAGGGAAGATCAGACTATCGAAGAGATCTAGTAGTACTTAGACAATCAAATATACTTCTTGATGTCTACGCCTGTTGACATCAAATGAGAGCCTAAGCACAGCATGCCTAAGCTCAAGCATCGGACTATACATTATTCATAAACTGAAAGGAACGATTTGAATTTGGCATTTCTGCTGCGTTGTGATTGGTCAGATAACCGCCCGCTTCACAATGCTTTTTTAAGACAACTGACAACGACATTTTTATATGAAAATATTCTCACTTCAATCTTTATTGAATAGCATGACAGCACTTCATGATATCCATCCATCCACTTCTCTCTCCCTTAACTTTTCAACACGGAGAGAGGTACTATAATCAGACTCCGAATCAGCCACACCAAACTTACACTCGGATATCTGATGTCTTCAGGAAATCTTCCCATTTGCCATAGCTGTAATAATATAGTTACTTTTAAGCATATATTGACGGACTGCAAACAATTTTCCGCTTAATATCAACAATTAGACCCAAGGCCTAACCTGAAGGATATACTCCACTGCCCCACCGAAATCAAGAAAGTCTCACAGTTCCTGAAAGCTACTCATTACTCATCTATACCACCGTACACTTTTATACTATAAAATATAATTTATGATGGAATTCTGAGAACATCTGTAAGATCTAGAAGCCGAAATCTGTAAGAGTTACAGGAAATGCGATTCTAACCCTACCTGTTACTTACTTACAGATTCCTTATTCCTTACAGATTCGTAAATTTTTACGGGCTGGACATCTGTCACTGTAAGCAGTACAGGGTGTGGTACAGACTGTAGCTTATAAGTAAATTCTCAGAATCCCATTAATATTTGTAATAAATGTATGTAAATATTTGTGCCGCAATTACCACCGCTGTCGAGGCAAGTTAAGCTAAAAAAATGAAAACTCTATTAGATACCTACAAGTTTTTCACGTTTGTTTGTTTTTCAACTAAGTATTATATTCCAACCAAGTTGGGTAGTATTTTTATTATTTATTCAGTTTGATAAACCAAATCCATGCTTGTTTTTTCTTTGTGAATAATATGCCTAAATTTCAAAGTAAAATCTTATTTTTGTAATTTCTACATCAAGTTCTACTTACCTTATAGTACATTATAATATTTTTCGATTTCAAAACTTTCATTGACTTTTAGTTTGTGTTCAAATGTAAATAAAGAATAATTTAAACATACAGTAGCATTTTCTACATACATGCATTACTTATTATAACTTTACATTTTGTTCACAATAATGTGACTTTTGGTTACCACTTTCGTCTTGGCCTGTGGTCAATAATGATTCGAATTCTATACTTGCCTTGATCCCTCACTCGACACGACAACTGCGAACAACAAAATGCGTATGTCTCGTCATTGTCAAAATGAAACTATTGCTTGTTTTACCAATGAAATAAAAGTATTTAATTCGAAATTCATATATTAATACAAGTCTGTAACTCTAAGCGTAAGTACTCAAAACTACAAGCACTGCCACCAACAAACGTTTTTCATACAAAAGGTCCCTAAATATTTCGACGTTGTCAAACTTCTTTCAGGCTCAACCAAATTTCGTACGGTGCAAGGCAACATTTAAGTGCGTTTAACCATTTAAACCAGTTTAGTAAACCAGGTTTAGTACTATACGCAGTGCATACGGCCATAAGGATTTTAACAAGAATTCTAACAAAATGTTACTTGATTTAATTGAAAGTTATAGAGCTGTTAACTTACGTTGCTAAAAATCTATTAACTTGAAACACAATACACACTATTAATCGTCTTTCTTTTATAAATAAATTAGACGATACTTTGATGAATAACTACCATAACCACCAAAAACAACACTGAACAATGGTTAACTGCAAACTGATGGCCTAGGCAAACTCAATGAAGTAGGCGAAAAAGATACAGTCACCTTAGTGACATACAGAAACAACTTTTTGGAGACCGGTACCCTTTTGTGTTATCAGCTCTAATCTAATATTGAAAGAAATAAGCAACACACGGTACGAACTTTAGTCCCTTTTAAGCAATAATTAAATGTTTTGAATCAATAAATAAATACACATATTAATATAAGAATTTATTTTACTCTGGATGAAACTTCATTTACCAAAAATATACAGTAGTATTAATTATAAAAATCTGAACGTAACCACGTAAGGGTCAGATCTTTTGCGTCGCGACCCCTCTCGCTCCGACCTAACCTAAGGAACTAAAGTTTCAAAAAGGAGAAGATGTGACCGTTGGAAAGATCTAGGATAGTAACGGTATAATTTCGCCTGAAGAAGCTCAAAATAGTGGTGAAAAAAGTATGTAGATTATGTGGTAAGGAAGGAGAAACCATCATCCACATAGATACAGTAATTCAGAATCATACGGCATAACACCTAGGAGAATACTGGTTAGACGGGGGACATTACCTCTGTTAAACCTTGCAGATATCCTCAAATTTCTCCGGGAAATAGGACTGTTTGGGTGGTTTTGAAGTGGTTTAAATTAATAGTTTTAATGTTCACAATACACACGTATTTATTCTTCGGATATAAATGGTTTTACATCAATACATCAATATAACATGGTATAACATAATACTTATATTTGCAAATGCAATCGACAGAGCGACTGCATTGAGTAGTGGACTGTAACCGTAGAGTAATAAATAAGAGAGATGTTAAACGTGTAGTGTTTTGTGGCACAAAGTTACCACTAGCGCTTACCTTGGTTACTGGTATGAACTAGCATTCAAGACGCGCGCTTTTTGAATTTGTAAGCTTTAAGCATACGCGTAATATTGTACAATATTTTCAATTGAATGATTTTGCACTTCAATATTTGTTTTTCAGTCTTTCAAGTCATGTCTTCAAAGACTAAGAAATAACATTATTGTGCTAAATCAGCTGCAAATATTGTATTAGCATATATTATAGGGAATTAAGGTAGGGGAATAAAAAACCCTTTGCAAGTGATAACATGTAATTAATTCAACATCTTTCATACAATAAAATATCCAAAATAACATACAAAAACAGTCAATAACTAAATCTGAATTGGGATGGAAATTGGACTAAGTTTAGAAAGGAAGTGCAAATTTTGTCAATCTAAATGAGTCAGTAAAATTATTTTTAAAGAAGTGATCTTCAAGCAAATATTGAAGCACTTTTTTTCACATGAGTACTAGGTACCTACAATTACATCCTAAATTACATTGATATATATCTAGTACATACATATTATGGTATATACATATTGGTTTGGGTCACAAATTGTTGGTAATCCTTCGCTCTTGTCTGCAAAAAAAACGATAAAATGAAAAATAATGTTATGATCATTTTACGAAAACCCAACCTCAAACGCTAGTCTCCATGCTCAAACGTTTAGGATAAAAACATTTTTCAACTTACCTTCAATAAGTGATGATAAATGCTGTGATAATAGTAGGTACCAATGATAAAGATAGTTAGTTTATTTGCAGATAGGCCAATGAGTAGATTAAATAAAAATAAATTTAAAAATGACAACGACTAATCTCAAATTAAAATAATACTAAAAAGTTTTGTGTAGAGAGAGGCGGGGTTTGTTAGTTCAGTTAGTTGCTGTATAGGGCCATGTGCAGCTGGCTGCGCACTAACTTTGTTCCATTTCTTTCCATATGATTTAAAACCTCTCTTATTTATTACTCTATGACTGTAACTCACTGATTTGCCGGCCGCCTTACCGCTAATTTGCCGAAAAGAAAAATAACATAAAAAGGAAAGATAAATCATTTGGGCGGCATATCGCCGGCGAGGTGAAACAAACCAAAACAAAGCGGCGTTGCCCCGTCAACAAGGACTAAGTCTCTCAGACTTTCCTGAAGAAGTAAGAGGAGACACAATAGATCTTTCGGGTCTCAGTGAATGTCATCCCGATATAAATACATAGTAGATTTAATTCGCACAAAGATGTGATGTGAAAATATACTAGTAGATGTACGAACAATATTCATTTGGTACTTCAAACGTGAACATTATAATCACTATTTTTTTATTTAGGTCGAAGAAAAAGAAAGTATTGTGGAGCTACCAATATGTAAGAACAAAAGTTGTATTTACAAATTATCATATGATCAATTAGAATTTGAAAAAAATGGAACAGAATCCTTGGAAAAGGAATTAAACCATTTCGAGTCGACAGAAAATATATGTGAAAACAAAGAATGTTTTTATCAACCAGAAGATGGAGAATTTGTTACAGATACTATACCTGTTGGAATTTGTCCCTACAATACCAATTTTGTAGAATGCGAAAGGGATCCAGTTACAGAAATATGTTCGAATCCAAGTTGCCCTTATCAAATACAGCCAGATCTATCTCAAGCTGCATGTACAGTTGATACGTGTCCGAACAAAACTAAATATGTGGACTGTAAAGTCGATTTGGCTACAAATATTTGTTCAAATGAAGTATGTCCACTAGGTTTCGAATATGTAGAGTGTTTTATCAGTGCAACACCCTCATTGCAATCAGAAGTATCTATAAAAAAATACAAATTGGATGCTTGTGCGCAGCGTTCAGAAGCTTATATCGTTGTTGAGGATATCCTGGACAAATTACTCTCAAGTCTATCAGGTATATTTGTCTCTTTATATTTTTGATTACACCAAATTACATCAAAATACAGCATTCACCTATTGTTTTTGGAAATATGGTATCCATAAAACTAACCGTACCGAAATAGAGTTGCTTATGAAATGTCACAATTGAATTAAAGCAGAGTTTATACAGCAACTAAAATAAAATAAGAAATAAAGTAAAATAAAATAAGAATGTTCACTTGATGCATTTCAATGACAGCGTTTATACAGGAAATAAGCTAAAATAAGGAATAAGAATAAGAATAAGAGATGGCCAACTTTTATCTTTTTCGCTTATTTTATTTTGAAAATGATATTGCGCATGACCCAAATCCACTCCCTAATCTTTTCCCTATCGACATTTTCGAAAAGTTCTAGTTTTCTAACCAAAAATCTAAGGAATATATTTTTTAAATCATTGTTGGGAGCGATGTTGTTATTATGATGACAAGTACTAAGTACTGCGATTGTCGCCTTGAATAAAAGGCGGAATAGGCGATTCAAAACTCGCCCTATGAATAGGGACAAAAGAAATAATGTTTACAAGAACTTGTTGAACTATGCAAAAACTCATAATCGGGGTCAGTTTTTTAAGTATACAAGGATGTCTCCTGAAATGTTTGATCTTCTAAACTTGCACAAAATACAAAAGTCATTGTCAAAAGATCTACGATTTGATTGGTTCATTCTTATTTCTTATTTTATTCTAGTGATCTCTATAAACCTATGTTGTCTGCTCTTATTTCTGTTATTATTTTATGTTATTTCTTATTTTATTTTATTTGCTGTTTAAACTCTACTTTATTCTCATTATTTGACATATTAGTACGCTGCAGTTAAATTTGATTCAAAAATGGTGCTAGCAACGGAAGGTGTTTTTGGTAGAGCATTATCTCCGCTCATACGGAAATGGTCGCAATAATGATCCAAGCTTACAGCAGGTATCAATAAAATATTTTTAAAAAATTTATAAAGTTGCCCCGAGTAAAGGTGTCTTATTAGCTGTTGTTAAAAATTTTCGTCGGACTGTGTCAACGTAAAAGTTCTTCAGATCATAAAAACGAATGACGTGTTTATGACCAACTTGTGCATTCCCCTCAAAGAAGAAGTAAGAACTGCAAGAAAACTGAACATTAGTGTAATGTCTACACATCGCATGCTCAAATCAATTGGTGGTTATTCATACCGTATCCCAATTGGATAAGGACTAAATTCTGCGGACAAACGTGCAAGAGAAATTAGACGATTCGGAATTCTTGAAAACCATATGGTTTTCAGACGAAGTCACATTCATCTTAGCGGCTATATTTATCGACAAACAAACAGATTCCTTGTTCGTCCTAATGATATTGGAGGGACAAAGAACTTTCGCCGCTCACGCAGTCTACAGGTGTACACACAATGATTTCAACAACATGGAGTAACGAGCCATACAGCTGTGCGCAGCCTAGAATTACTCCATCATAGAATAATTTATCGAGGAATAGACTTCGAATATCCTTCTAATTCACGTGATCTGGCGCCACCTGATCCATACATTTGAGACATGATTAAACAAAAAAAATTTCACTCGGAAAACCAGCCTGCGATTATTCCACAATTACGATAAAAAATGAAAAAAGTTTTCCAGCAATTACAGCTAGAGTTTGTTCAGCCATCCTTAGCCGTTACGTCATAATCGATGACGTATTCTGCTGTTTCACGTTTGTCTTATATTAGTTAAATGTTATTTCACACTTAACCTCAAAATTATAATCAATGACATATGTTATGAATTATTTACAAAATGTGACAACTGAGCTGTCAAAAGTGACAAATAAAATTTACATCGACATTTGTTAAGAAATACGTTAATTGTTGTAAATATGCACTAAAATAGTTTGTCTATGGTTCTGCTTAGGTTAGTAAATCTGTTAATAAAGAAGAAGAATATAGAGTTTTTTTTAGTAGTAAAATATGGCGGGTTTTAGCAAGTTAAGTAAAGTAGAATAAGTAGATATAGGGCATGTCCACGTGACGTCACAAACTAGTCTGGTGGTAAAACAATAAACAAAGCGTTCAGAACACGTGGTACTTAATAGTGAGGTTATGCTGATTTATAATGATAGATCGTGTTTGATTTTAGTTGATTTTGCTTCAGTGTTCTTTTAAAGTTATTTTAATTGTTGAGCTTGCATATTTAATAATATATAATATAGGTTAATAGTTGTTTGTTGTTTGATAATTTTTCATCATGTCTATTGTTTATTGTTTTACCACCCAAGTATTGTCAATGTCAACTGTCGTGGACATGCCCTATTGTTTAAGATATATATTATATAATAAAAGTTATTAAAGGTGCAGGTTTTATTTTCAAAACATCAGGTTATGGGCCCAGGTAACAGGAGACAATATTAAAAGGGCCAATACAAGCTAAAATTGATACACAGAAAAAGCCGGGAAAAGGCACGTGGAAAGTTGAAAGGCTATACCAAGTTTTTAATAGTTTACTGGTGGATAAGCACAATAATAATTAAAATGGATAAAAAGTTAAATATAGAACCACTTAATGGTAGAAATTATCACAACTGGAAGTTCAGAGTTGAAATGGTGTTGGCAGAATATGATGTATCTGCAATGATTATTTCAGAAGTAAATGCAACAGAACCAGCAGAACTAAAAAAGGACAACAGAGCAAAGTCTATCTTGGTACAATGTGTAGAGGACACAGAGATAGAGAGCTTACGAGATTGCAAAACGGCTTTTCAAATGTGGAATATACTCAAGGCAAAATATGAGAGGAAAGGACTACCTGGACAATTATTTTTGAAAAAGAGGCTTCTTAGTATGAAATTAAAGGAAAACGAATGTCCCATAAAATTTCTAGAAGAGTTTGAGAACACGGTGAGACAATTGAAAGCTGCAGATGTTAAGCTAGAAGACCAAGATTTAATATGTAATCTATTATTGAGTTTACCCGCTTCTTATGACACATTTGTTACTGTTATCGAAAATTTATCTGATATAACTTATGAAACTGTAAAATCTAAATTATTGGCAGAAGATGAGAAACGAAAAATCAGTAATGAAAAAGGTGATATAGTGAAAACACCTACAGCATTCACATCACAGCGAGGTTGCTTTAAATGTGGTCAAATGGGTCATTACAAAAGGGACTGTCCTCAAAAACATGGTGGAGTACAAGGGTCTGGAAATCAAAACTTCAGTCGAATGATACAATCAGGTGGTGGATTCAACAGAGGCAATTACAGAGGTAATCGATCAGGGTTCAGAGGAAACAGAAGCACAAATAGAAGATTTACAGAACCAAAATTGTTTATTGAGGTATGTAAAAATATAGAAGATGTTACGAGTAAGCCATATCGTGAATTGTTGGGCTGTATTATGTATTTGATGTTGGGAAGCAGGCCAGACATCTGTTTTGCTCTAAATGTTTTTAGTAGGTTGCAAGACAAGGCTTCTGATTATGCATGGAATAATTTAAAAAGAATAGTTAGATATCTTAAGGGTACACAAAATTTTGGATTAGAATATATTCGCCAAGAAAATAGTTTTCAGTTAACATGTTTTGTAGATTCAGACTGGGGAGGCGACCCGAGTGATCGCAAGTCTGTATCTGGATTTGTTTTTAAACTTTCTAACAATACCTTGATGTGGGCTACTCGAAAGCAACATTGTATTTCCTTATCTAGTTCAGAGGCGGAACTAATTGCTCTTTGCAATGCAGTTTCAGAAGGTTTATGGTTTATTAAACTTTTGCAAGATTTTAAAATTGATGTAAAACCTATGTTGATTTATGAAGATAATCAAGGATGTATATCCATAGTAAACAACCCTGCAAATAACAGAAGGGTGAAGCATATTGACATTAAATATAATTTTGTTTCAGAAAACATGAATAATAATGTCATAAAAATTTTGTATGTCCCAACTGATAAGCAATTAGCAGATATACTAACTAAAGGTTTGAAGCACGTTTCTTTTGTTAAATTTAGAGATGATTTAGGTGTTAAAAATTTAGAGTAGATGAACATTTTAGTGAGGAGGGGTGTTGTAAATATGCACTAAAATAGTTTGTCTATGGTTCTGCTTAGGTTAGTAAATCTGTTAATAAAGAAGAAGAATATAAGGTCTGTTCCAACAGCAATCAGAAACTGTCAGAAACGATCAGAGAATAGTCGACCATCGCAATCAGTGATAGGAATTACGCGAACGTAAACTCGTTGTTTGCCGTGACCAGTTATTCTCTGATCGTTTCTTACAGTTTCTGACTGCGGTTGGAACAGACCTATAGAGTTTGTTTTAGTAGTAAAATATGGCGGGTTTTAGCAAGTTAAGTAAAGTAGAATAAGTAGATATTGTTTAAGATATATATATAATAAAAGTTATTAAAGGTGCAGGTTTTATTTTCAAAACATCATTAATGACGTCATAATTCCGTCTCACCCATTCCATGATGAATGAGATATCAAGATGGACAATGTATGACGTAACGGCAAAGGGTGGCTGAACAAACTCTTTCTCTTTATATAAATATGCTTAGTGACTTGTATGATATGAACCATAAAGCTTATTTGCATCTAAATGGGAAACATTTTGAACACTTAAATTATAGACATTGGAAAATTAATCTGTTTTAATCTTCGGTACTGTTTATTTTGGCGGATATTTTAAAGTCAATAAATAACAAACTCGACAGCAGAAATAATGAGGTATGTTATTCATAGAGGTAATACAAATAGAGGCATCAAGCCATAGGCCACTGTGTAAGTGGGAATGTCCGTTTGACTCCGGTGAGAGGGAAAGAGACAGACGATCAGAGGTTTCTCTGGCTTTATCTGTGTATACAGCATTTGCGCTATTAGATAAAGTCAGCCTAAGCCTCCGACTTTCTATCTCTCTCTTAAATGCTGATGAATTCCGAGCTGACTTGTTGCCTCTATATGTCGTATCTTTATTAGGTTGATATCAACTAAGAAATAAAATATCTTTTGTGCTCCTCTTCCCATAATAAATTTTTTTTCAAAACTCCGAAAATATCCAAAAAATCAACATAAACAAAGTTACTTTTTATTGAGATGCGAACAAAAAAATTTCTAAAACAACCTTTCTGAGCTGGTTAGATTGCTTTCAAGGACCTATTATCAAAAAAAACCTGACTAAACTACTATTATTCATCAAAACAGGGATGTATTTTCTATGAATTCTATAAGAAAAAAACAGCTTCTGCGTGGGTTCCCAATATTGAAAAAAAGAGGTCCGAGAGACGGGTTACCATAGCTATGTGATTTCTCTTTCAAGTGAATTTTGAATCATGAGAAAATATCCATTTTCAAGTTATTGGACAATATGTTTGCAATACATTTCTCAAATTTGCTCTCCTGGATTAACAGTAGGAGCTACAGAAAAAGTGCTTGGAGCCCTTATCTCGGGAAATATCGAATTTCCGAAAAAAGTCATAGGGACCATTTTTGAATGCAGGATCTTTATTTTTCATTGAATAAAAAAATTCTCCAAATGTCATATTGGCAAACACCTACGAAAAACGGATTATTGGTAATTTGGAGCCATTTTGCACCATGACACCGCCGGGTCACTTAGGAAACATCGTTTATAAAATAAAACTTGCCAATATTCAGGAATGAAGAGATAGGATTACCAAAGAGATAAGAAGAATTGAGCATCTGAAATTATGAGACGAGCGAAGCGATGCGAATAACAGGCGAGTCCGATAAAGACACTTTACTGACGTGGTGCATACAAAATTTTATCGCCAACTGCTCAGAATTCAGAATATAAGAAACTGAGGTATATTTCATTGCATTTTATTATGACAAAGTAAACAGCACAAGTATAACAAATCTACTTATTATTTGTCATATTTGAATTAAAGGTATACCCTGAAGCATTATAAAAGTTAATTCCTGAAGTCAAAGGAGTTCCAACAATAATTTGTTATAAATAAATCGCAAGAAAACTATGGTGGAGCCGTAATGGGAATGGGAATGGGAATGGGAAGCGTGAGACTGACAGATGATGATTTTCGAATAATGTCAAAGTCAAAATACCTTACCTGCCGCATATGTCACTTTACCTGCCACATATGTCACTTTACCTGCCGCAAATGCGGCAGATAAAGTAAAGGAAGGTATACTGTTTGTTTACTTCCGGAAATCAATCTGATAATTGACGGCTTTACTGACGGTTGGCGATAATAGTATATTAAGTATCAAGAACGGTAAGGGTTGTTTACCGGTCGACAGCAATGTTTGGAGGCTGAGCGTAGCGAAGCCTCCAATTTTGCTGGAGACCGGTACCCTTAACGTTCGAAATGCTTATACCATTTTTTGCGCAATCGTATTGAAATATTCGAACTTCGAATAAAATAATTAAAATTTCTTCGAAATGACCGAAATGTCAAAAGTGACATTTGTACTTCTCGATCAGTTTAAAATATAATTTGCATTTTGGTGAAATTGTTTTCATGCTATTTATTACTTTTTATATTGTTCTGTTCGATTCTGTTCATTAAAAAATATCAATCTTCTTATTTTTTTGTTTCTCTTGTGTAATGAATGAAGTAATATATTATTTAGGACCACTTAAATGTAATGTAATGTAATGCTAAGACGTAGTTTACTTACCGACGTCTGAACGGTAAGTAAATCACTTACCGACGTGTTAGACTTAGAAACCAGTAAACACAACCTACCAACCTGACAACCGATGCTGTAAATAAACAAAAAAGATCGATCGCGCAAAAAATATATATATCTTACTACTTTGTAGAAATTTGCATAGGTTACTTCTGATCATGTTAATATAATTTGTGATACCGAGTAATATGATATTAAATTTCTCTTGTGGAATTTGTTATTTATCGTTTTCATTTATTAATTATGGAAAGATAAATTCAACTTAGGTAAAAAGATTGAAACGATAGGGTGTTCAACTAAAAATAGATTCTGAGGAAACAAATTGCTTCGCGGTATGTTTTATCATGGAGACTATATCTCTCCATGCCTTTTATATTATTACTACTATGAATTGAAGTGAAGTACAAACTTTGACATGGAACAAAATTAGATAATGTAGTCATCAAAATTGAAGTAGAAGTTGTGGTGAGTGAGAGTGACAGCGAGATGTTTGAGGTTTCATTTTGGTTTATATTTCATTAGTGATTAGTTCGTTTTTTGTTCGGACATTTTATTAATAATTGAATAAATTGAGTATACGTTAAACCAGTTGGGAAAAGCACAATTTTTCGTAATGAGCGGATTTCTACGCAACGAGCGAAGCTCGTTGCGCAAAATAACCGCGAAATCAATGTTTGTCAAGGTGTTTCACACAATATTTTTTCCAATTTTGAATTGGATATGTGATTATTTGTATTCAAATTTATAGTATGTTAAGTATTAAGAACGGTAAGGGTTGTTTACCGGTCGACAGCAATGTTTTGCTGGAGACCGGTATTGCCCTGAACGTTCGAGATGCTTATACCATTTTTTGCGCGATCTTATTGAAATAAATAAATAAATTTCGAATAAAATAATTTAAATTTCTTCGAAATGAACGAAATGTCAAAACTGACATTTATACTTCTCGATCAGTTTAAAATATAATTTGCATTTTGGTGAAATTGTTTTTATTTATTTTATTTATTACTTTCTATATTGTTCTGTTCGGTTCTGTTCATAAAAAAATATAAATCTTCTAGTTTTTTTTTGTTCTTTTTGTGTAATGAATGAAGTAATATATTATGTAGGACCACTTAAATGTATGTAGGGCTAAGACGTCGGTGAGTAATTTACCTACCGACGTCTGCACGGTAGGTAAATCACTTACGAGCGTGCAGGACTTAGAAACCAGTAAACACAACCTACCGTCCTGACAACCGATGCTGTAAATAAACAAAAAAGATCGATCGCGCAAAAAAGTACTTGAAACGTCCCTACGAGCGTCCCTCGTAGATTTCTTTTAAGTCGCCTAGTGAAATTGGAGATATTTATTCGTTACTATGGAAGCAAGTATTATTAATTAGTATGCGAAATTTACTTTTTCTACAATCACATTGAAAAGTAATCTTTTTCGCTTGCCATTGACAACGAAAAGTTGACGTTTCTTGAGGGGAGCTACTTTACGCTCGCCGAGCGTAAAAAATTGCAAAATGCTCGTTGTCTATAACAACCGATATCTACTACGAACATAATTGTATTGACAGTGACAGTGACATCTGACATCATAGAGCAACCTGGCTAGGGAGTGTTTTTGTCCTCTAAAAATCTTTTACAATCTAAGAAGTCGCTTTTTTGTTAAGTTTTTATTGTTTCAAATAATTAGTGTGATTGCTATGTTACCGTAATATTTTTTTGTGTTTTTGTGCTTAATTGTTGTGCTACGTTCTGAATATTTTGCATATACTGGCCGGATGGCCCTGCTAGCTAAGGCCTTTCTAATTGTAGAATAAGAAGAAGTACATTGACAGTATTGACAATAATTATTATATTTTTAAAATTTTATAAAGTATTTGACAGGTACTTGAAATAATTAAGAAGTATAAATTTATCAATTTTATTAGTTATAATACATTTCAAGTTATTGTAGGAAAAATATTAGGTATATGTATTGCAAGCTAAAAGTGGAATTATTGTTCTCAAGCAATTGACGCGTTCCGCTTCGCGTCGCGCGTTAACCCTTGCTTTCAAACAGCTCCTCACTTTTTGCTCTTAATACATAAATAACTATTTCATCACCAGTTGGAAAATATTTCTTTTTTCATAACTGGTTTTTTTTTTCTTCGGAGCCGTCCTTTCGCCGGTACCACCTCAGCCTCCTGGGCTTATTGTGGATAACTGGTTACGAAAAGTGAGAAGTTTCATAACGTCAGCGAGTTTTGTGAAGTGTCACTTCATTTGTCAAAATTAGAAAAAGTTATTTATTTGGAGTAATGAGGCATTTTCCGTAATTAAGCATTTGGGCCTGTAAACACCATAAGAAAGATCTGATCGTATGACATATGACGACTAATTAAAAACATGGCGTCTGTAGACACGATTTATGCTAAGTTTCGCTTCTTTTTGTTGGTGTATTCTTTGTTTATATTAAAACACAACAAAAGTAAATTCCTGAAGTTTTTACAAAAAGGCCGTCTATATAACAGCTTCAAACCAACAAATACGATCTATTGTATATGTTACAGTGAATGCGGTATCAATCTGGGGATTTTACCTAATCACCGGCGATCATTCATAATCACCAATAAATTTGGTGGATGTGATGAATTATCAAATTAGCGGTTTGTTTACATCTTCACCACAACTTGTCATAAAGCAGGCAACAGCACGTTTGAAATGTTTTTTTATTTCAGCTGCATTTGTATAGAAGAATAGATATCTTGCATTAGTAATTATTTTATATCATTCCATTATACAGTATGGAATGTCATTTTTTATATCAATCCTGGAACCTCTAGGTGAAAGTTAAAGTTGCGAACGTGTTTCTAGGAACGCGTTTTGATTGGCGTGACGTCACGGAACATCAGACGAGATCGGTGTAGAGGTAATAGATATACACTACGTATAGAATTTACAGCTCAATCAAGATTATTAAAGTTATTATAATTATATGAATAATATTCCTATTAATATCCTTATTTATACAGGGTGGGGTACTATGAACGAACTATTCTCTGGTGTGTTAACGGCAAATAAAATTAGAAAAAATAAGACGTGGAATTAAGTAGATTACTTAGGACTATAATTTAAAAATATTTTGGAATATACAGTGTGCTCCAAAAAAGCGTGCCGTATCAAAGTTAGGTTCCTTTGAATGGAACACCCTGTATTTTATCACATTTTTGAAGTTCATTAACATTTCCCTATACCTATCTAGTTCAGTTTTCAGGATAAATCGATTTTACATAATTTGTAGACCCTCCGAAAAAATACAATAACTTCAAAATAAAAACGAATAACCACATTTGCTTTACATTACACCATCTCACTAGAAGCTTTTAACATTCTGTTTCCAATATTCACTGGTATGCTATCATATACAGGGTGTTTTTAATACGACAGTATAACACTAATCATTTAATACATAAATTTCTGGCTTAATTTAAATGGAACACTCTGTAACTGTTGGGTCTGTTAAACGTGGGAATTTATTCCCTTCCAGTTGGTATTAGGGTTGCCTATATCTAGCTCCGGTACTTCTCGAGAAATTTTAAATTTGTTTTTTAATATTGAATTATTAGATGACATCTAGTTACCTATGACATGATACTCCGATGGAAAGTTTTCAAAAATTAAAAATTTGTTTTTTTGACAGTTAGTGCTTTGTTGTATGATTTATTTTCGATAAATTGAAGGTCTCTTAAATCAGAATTTTATTAAGGGTACTCAATCATTAACTTTGCAATAAGATTAGTAAAAAAACTTAACGCTAACTGGAAGAAAATTTCCTGGAAACTGAACTAGATAGGTATAGGGAAATGTTAATGAACTTACATTATTTTTGATAGTACAATTCAAAAATGTGATAAAATATAGGGTGTTCCATTTAAAGGAACCTAACTTTGATACGGCACGCTTTTTGAAGCACCCTGTATATTCCAAAATATTTTTAAATTATAGTCCTTAATAATCTACTTAATTCTACGTCTTATTTTTTCAATTATATTTGCCGTTAAGACGCCAGAGAATAGTTCATTCATAGTGCCCCACCCTGTATACAGTCTCATTGAAAAAAATCAATACTCGTTCTTGTTGCTTAAAATATGACATGAAATGAGAAATGTTTTGTTTTGTTCCGCTGATATTCTAGAATTGAGAACACTTTGATTTGACTAGCATTATAAGCGAAAAACTAGAATGAAATACATAGTTATTTATGTATTAAGAGCGAAAAGTAATACATTATTGCTTGAGAGTAATGGTTACCGCGCGACGCGAAGCGAAAGCAATAATGTCACGTTTTTGCTCGTAATACATACAACATTTTTTCTGCTTAATTCTAACTATTACAAACAAATATAAAGT
>CAJUYG010002819.1:4603-26809 GCA_910591675.1 Galerucella calmariensis
AAATTGTATCCCAGGAACTTGTTAGGTACTCCAAGAAATTGTATCCCAAGAACCGTGTTCCAGGAAGCTGTGCTATAAAAATTATACCGGTATGAGAAAAAAATGTGACAAAAAAATTTAGGCATAAGGATATCTGTCCAGCTCAATAATAGTTATTTATGTAACTAGTGTGTAAAGTAGCCTTTTTTTTGACGAATGTGAATAATGTCGCATGAGCCGAAGGTGAATGCGACAATCACATGAGTCGACAAAAAGGTCTTTACACACGAATTGCATACAATATTTTTTCTACTAGCGAATATTTAATTGAAATACAAAAGTTTAATAGTAATTTATATATACTTTACGCACTAGTGCGTAAAGTAAGTTAAATTTTTCTTTAGAAGAGTCTTTTTATAATAATCTAAAATAACATCATAGTTTTATAAAAATATTCAATTCCTAAATATAAAATACAATTGCTTACTCTAGGTATAGTCGGAAGATCTCAATTTAAATTTTAAATGTCAGATTCAATTCACAAAGAAATGTCAGTCATAGAGGTGTGTCCACTAGCCCCATAGTATGGAGGTGTTTACTTAGTTGACAGTGACCAGTCAGAAATCCTACTGTTAAACGTAGGTTTTTCCTGGTCATCGCCAAATATTTCTTCGGCGCCAGCTTCCCAGGGTCGCCCAGGGTGATCCTGGCAAAACTGCATCCTTTGATTCCATCCCATCTCTTAAGGGATTGAGCATGGGTGTAACGTTGCAATTCTCGAAGTCGTTAAGCCGTAGGTGTCACTGGGTCCTAGAATTTTTAGTCCAGCGGCTTCCCTGGCTAAAGAATCAGCAATGCAATTTCCTTTACTCCTGTTGTGCCCTTCAACCCACCTCAGGATAATGTTGTTATCTGCCGAGACGTCAGCTAAATCTTGGTGGCACTCTAGTACTAGCCTCGATATAACACGTTGTCTGTTCAAGGCTAATAGGGCTTGTCTACTATCAGTGCAGATTATTATGTTTTTGCCAGAAATTCCTCTTCTGGTTAGTTCTTTTGTGGCAATTGAGATACCAGCCAGTTTTGTTTGGACCACGCTGGTTTATTAGTAATTTCGTTATAAAAGTTTTTCATTTTCCTTCGTCTTCATGAGACATTTGTGATTGTTTTTTATATCTATGTTCATATCTCTGTAATGCTCAATAAAACCACTATTTCCATAATTTTTCAATTGTCGTTAAATTTGTTTTTTTGAATGTTAGAATTCATGATGAAGCCACGTTAACGTTTGTAATACATTTAATACGGTTCATTATTGTGATATTTTGATTAGAATTAATCACAGACCTGCCTTTTTCTTCATTTCTTCCTACGTAATGTGTTAAAAGGACATTTACAATCGATGACGCTCACCAAAAGGTTATTGAATGAACCATATATACCGACTTAATAGTATATTACGTAAAAAGAGTTGTAAGTAATCCATTATGCACGAAATGAAAAAGTTTAGGCAAGAAGCCGCGCAGTGGCGAGTGCATAAATTTCATGAGTGCGTAAAGAGATTACAACTCGTGTAACGTACTATAGTCTTTCTACGCCCATCTATTTTCTTCTGAGTGCTCATAATTCCATCTTTTTCACTACTAACAGACATATTCGTATGTAAAGTTAAGAAAATGTTCAGATACTATATTTTGTTACAAAAATTGACAGAATAAATGAGATGACACTTATTTCCATATCAAGAAAACGCGTATAATTTTTTTTTTAGAAATTGTATAATGTGTTGCCGACATTTAGGAACATCACTCTTTTAAGCTAGAATGTATTTCTCTAAAACTAAAAGCTTTTATGTTTTTTCATTGATTTAAAGTATGTAAATAAACCAAATGAGGTAGTACGTGAATAAAAATTTGATTAAACCAAGAAGTTTGAGTTTTCATCTCAAAACGCACTTGTATGTTATGAGATCTCATTACGTGCAAGTTATTATTAAATGTCATTCACAAGGAATGTTGACAGTGCGATTTTTGACGCACCTGTACAAATCAGCTGAGCTCGCGGTTGGAAAACATAAACATTGTACTGATGAGACGCAAATACGCAGAAACAGGTCTACAAGTTCTGTTGTGAATAGTAGAACAGGCAACGATAAAAGTGCTCCATAAATAAAACCAAATTTACCGATATAAACTTAATAATAATTTACTTGAAAATACAGTGAAATATAGTTCATAGTGATAAAACAACTGCCGTTAGTAATACCATCTTATTAACACGGCATTCTGCTATTTGATAGCACAAGATATCGCCATAGATATTTGCTCAAAGCAAAAAACAAACTGGTCACAGTTCTTATCGGTTGTTTATTGATACGGCCAGTGCTGCACTCAGCCCACTGGTGTAAATTTCAACTAAAATGAGATATTACCAGTAGCCAAAAAAAATAACCTAAGAAATACAATATGTCAGGTGGAACTTCTGACTACAGGGGTTCTTCAATGTTATCTGGCCAGCAAAACGAATCATATTCTACAGCCACTCAACAACAAATCGTTACAAAATTTCCAACAAAAGAGCAAGCAATAGTCTTTCCCTCAATCGATAATGTTAAACTACAAGAATATGTAGTAGCTGTAGGAACTTTAGTGCAACCCAAACATGTTATTTTTTCATCCAGAATCTCCAATTGAAGAATTTGCATTTATCTGTCAAGTAAAGAGATTGTCGACGAATTCCTAACAAATAATGCTGATATTAAAATAGGAGAAAATGTCATCAAAGGGCGCAGACTAATAACCCCAGCCAATCGATTACTACTTTCAAACGTCTGTCCTAGCATTCCTCATCAAATAATTGAGAAATATTTAATAGATCTAGGCTTTAAACTTTTATCACCAATTTCTTTTCTTCGAGCTGGAATACAGGATCCACAGTACAATCATGTTCTGAGCTTCCGAAGGCAGGTATATTTTGCACCTACTCTTAATTTCACCATACCAGAGTCCATACTAATCGACTATGATAAAACACCCTACAGAATCTTTTTATCTGACGGTCTTACTTGTCACCTCTGTCATCAACCAGGCCACATAGCGTCGACCTGTCCTGATAATACATTATCAACTAATAATTTCAGCTAACCGCCTTTCCTTCTCTACCGAATGCAAACCATAACATCTCAGAGTCTATTAAAAATCAAACATCCACCGTACATTCTGACAACAAAACTGAAGATTCAATAATTGAAATTGAAAAAGAAGACATAAACAACACTCAAAAGCGCACACACTCCGAAATATCGTCCCAATGTACAACCCCTACAGAAGATACACAAAAGGAAGACAACTTCATTAAACCAAAAGTACAAAAAAAAAAAAAAAATCAAAACTGACACTTTATGCTCAAAAACACCACTCGCTATGGAAAAATCAATTGAACCAGTCAAAAAGATGATCCAAGACTCTCCTACATCATACGTATTGAACTACCTACAACTTACCAGCTTTCTAGAGAGTGCCCATGGTTCCACAAATGTGCTAGAGATTGCTAAATAACACACTCAAGACATACATGGATTATTAACTATGTTAACGAACATTTACCCAAAGTTGACAGAAAGAAACATAAAATCAAGAATCACTAGAATAAAGAAAAAGATCCTTAAGCAATTATCTCAAGAAATGGATACCGAATACGAAATATCTCAGTCAGAGGCCACATATACCTCCCAAGAAATCTACTAAGAACTAACAAAAAAAAATCAAATGGAGATTATTCAGTGGAACATTCAAGGTCTATTCACACATATCGAAATGCTACAATTACTGCTTAAACAAACAAATCCACAAATCTTATGCATACAGGAAACTAATTTCAAGGAAAACAAAAAATACTCACTCAAAAACTTCAAATCCTATCACAAAATAAGAATTTCTGCAAATAAAGCTAGTGGTGGAGTAACAATTTACGCACATTCAAATCTAGACACGAATGAAATACCTCTACAAACTAATTTAAAAGCAGTAGTCATTAAAATATTAACCCCAGTACAATTTACCGTATGTAACATTTATATCCCTTCAAACGTTGATATTTCATCGAGACAGCTTGAAACGCTAATTGAACAGCTTCCCAAACCTCGTATCATCTTGGGTGATTTCAATTCTCACAGTACCACTTTCGGCTGCATCTCAACAGATAAGAGAGGAGAACAAATGGAAAACTTTCTGAATTCAACTGGACTTACACTGCTTAATACAGGAGAAAAAACCCGTTTTAATTCAGTTAACGGTAACCACTCTGCCATCGATCTGTCTGCCTGCGACAGTTCCCTCGCACCAACTTTAAATTGGGAAGTATTACCACACACTTACGATAGCGACCATTGGCCAATTCTCATAAAAAACCACAAACTTAAAAGATAGTAATAGCAGAAAAATGGAAACTCAAACAGGCAGACTGGACAACGTACCAAGAAAGAGTAACAGCCGCAATTCCAAAACTTGGAGCATTAGAAGGAAGTTTTGACACAATAATAGAAAATTTCAACACAATGCTTACCAATATAGCAAACCAAACAATAGGAAAAACATCAGTACCTAAAAATAAAAAGGTAGTACCTTGGTGGAACAGTCAGTGCCAGAGAGCGATTCAACAGAGTAAGCACGCCTTTAATATACTTAAAAAGCATCACACAGAGGAAAATTTGATAAAATTCAAGAAATATAGGGCTTACGCAAGGTACATAATCAAGAAAAGTAAGCGAGAATCATGGGAAAATTACGCATCCTCTATTACTGAAAATACGCCTTCATCAGAAGTATGGAATAAGATTCGTAAAATCAAGGGAATACCATATAGTCAAAAAATAAACGCCCTTTCCATCAATGGTGAAAATATTACAGACGATTCACAAATTGCGAATACGTTGGCATCCTCCTTCCAATACTATTCAAATGACTCAATACATGACCAATCATTTTTAGAACACAAGAATAATGTCGAAAACCAAATAACAATCACCGACAACGACAATCCATTGAATAATCCAATCAGCGCAGATGAACTAGATGAAGCAATTCAAGGAGTCAAAAATTCCAGTCCAGGGCCAGATGACATACCATTTGCCTTCCTAACTAATCTCCCATTAAATGCTAAGAAGTATGTTCTCGACCTATACAATTTTCTTTTCCTCACTAAACAGTTTCCTGAATCGTGGAGCACCGCTATCATAATCCCACTTCCTAAACCCAACAAATGCAAAACTGACCCAAACTCATACCGACCTATATCATTAACATCTACGTTATGCAAATTATTAGAAAAGATCTTAAACAATCGTCTACAGTACTATCTAGAAGCAAATAACTTTATTAGCACACATCAAAGTGGATTCAGGAAAAATCGTAGTACTGTAGACAACCTTATAAGCCTGGAATCTATAGTACGCGAATCATTTGCAAGTAACCGCCAAGTACTAGCAGTGTTTTTCGATATAATCAAGGCATATGACACATTATGGAAATATGACGTCCTAAGAAAATTGAAAAATTGGGGAATTAACGGGAATTTTTTAGCCTTCGTCCAAAATTTCCTACGAGGCAGAAATTTTCGAGTTCGATCCAACCAACAACTATCGGATTATCATACCCAAGAGAATGGAACTCCCCAAGGGTCTACGTTAAGCGTCTCACTCTTCTTAGTGGCAATCAATAACATAGCAGACACCATTAATAGTCCCGTCAAGGTGGGACTATATGCAGACGACCTCGTTATGTACATAAGTACAAAGAATATAATCACAGCATCTAAGATTATCCAACAATCGATCAAAATACTGGAGGAATGGTCCAAAAAAACAGGATTAAAATTCTCCTCGGCTAAGACTAAAATAATGTGCGTTTCGACCAAAAAACAAGACTGCCTACCAGAAATAAAACTGTTCAACCAAAACCTAAATTATGTTCAAGAAATGCGTTTCCTGGGTATGATTTTTGATACAAGATTAACGTGGAATAGCCATATACAACAGCTTAAACTATCGTGCGCACAGAATATGAATATCCTTAAAGTCCTCGCTGGTCAAAATCGGGGTGCAGATACCAAACAACTTCTGAACATATATAAATCACTGATTCGAGCAAAACTAGATTATGGTTTTATCGTATACTCCTCCGCTAAAAAAAACATTTTAAAACAACTAGATGTCATACAAAATAATGCTCTAAGAATCGCTCTTGGAGCGTACAGATTAAGTCCAGTTGAGAGTTTGTACGCAGAGGCTAACCAATGTCCACTAACAATCAGGAGACACAACCTAAGCTTACGATATGCAGCCAGACTAGCAGCGAATCCAAAAATCCGACGTACTCTCAAACCTTCTCTGATAATTATCATAATATATTTAACAACCACCCTAACCTCCCATTATCTTTCAGTAAAAGAATCAGAGAGTTTAAAAACATTTTCCCCAGCGTAACCCATAATAATTATAGTTACCCTCCACCTTGGACCATTAAGATTCCTAAGTGCAACCTAGATCAATTACAATATTCAAAAAAAGACACAAATCTTATTCTCATCAACCAACTTTTTATGAAACTCAAAAGTAGTTTGGCAGACCACTACAGCATGTACACAGATGCATCAAAGTTTACGGAAATCGAAGCGATAGGTGCAGCAGTTGTTACCGAACTATCCACTCAAAATTTTGCTTACATAAGGATTATTCAATATACTCTAGTGAACTGTATGCAATATCAAAGGCACTACAACAAATTCCTTCTCAAAACCAAACTAGGGCAGTTATCTACAGCGATTCCCTTAGTGCAGTGCAAGGTATGCAAAAATTGTATCCGAATCATCCCATTTCAGCTCAAATAAAAAAAGACTTGCTCGCCATACAAAATTCAAATAAAGATGTGATCATTGTTTGGATTCCATCACATATCTGAATTATGGGCAATGAAAAAGCCGACCAGATGGCCAAAGAAGCATGTATATTAGACAATCTACAGGTACAAACTAGTTCAATTCCTTACTGTGACCTATTGAACTGCATAAACAAGCACTCTAGGAAGATGTGGATTGAACGATGGAAAAAATTGAAGAACAACAAGCTGCAAAAACTTAATCCAGACTTATTACCAAAAGAGACAAACCCAGCAGGTCGGCGCAACCAAGTAGTTATACATCGTCTAAGAATTGGACATACGAAATTAACTCACGAACATTTATTGAAAAAGGAACCAGTAAGTACCTGTTACGTGTGTGATCTGCCAATGACCATGAAACATTTAATAGTCGAGTGCCCACTATATCATACAGAACGAGTAGTCTACAAAGTGACAAGTGACCTTAAGTGTGCGTTAGACAAGAAAAACAAAAAAACCAGAACAATCAATTTTTTTAAAGCGATAGACTTATTTAAACGAATTTTTTTTTTTTTCCAGTGACCTACTTATAAATTTTAATAATCAGCATATTGACTAACCAAAAAAACACCACACCACCGCTAATAACCTATCATGGTTAATGCGGGTTAAGAAAATAAAAAAAAAAAAGTTCTGTTGTTCCTTATAATTGCAAAACAGTATGGTTGGTGTTTAATATCTTGTAGATATGCCAACCGGCTTTGACTTTCAATATCCGTCTTTGCCTCTAGCCCGGGAAGTAGTTGTTGCTTCTTAGTTGAAGGGTCAGTGTCTTTGTAGTTATTGAAAAAAATGGAAGAGAAAATTTTTTTTTAATCAATTATTAAAAAGTGATCTTGCCGATTTCATGAAATCATTAATATCTTGAAAAACTACAAACTTTTTGATATGTAAAGGTTTCCTATCCATTTTTCACGTGAAAACCATTAAGGTGTACAAAATTGATAAAAATTGATTTAAATGTCAGGAGCGTAAAAAATGGGAGGGGGGAGGTAACATATTCTTCCATTGGATCAAAAATTGAGAAATATTTTTCCATCGAAATACGCCCTTTTACATTTGAAAAGAACCTGCAAAATGTCAATTTATTCATACATTTTAAAGTTATCGAATTAAAACATTCAATTTTTTAAAACTTCAACACCATGTATTTCGAAAAGTAAATGTGCTGGACCCCTTAATCCTCCTATCATTTTGTACAATTTCACGAGATGTATCTATATGCAAACGTTGTAAATGTCATTCGAAAACATCCTGTATATTATAGCTGAAAGTATACTGGATCCGTTTCTGAAATTAGGTTTATACATAATGTATTGCTAGTATTTGGTATTTATATACTACAAATTTTATATTTTGGTTGCGATATTTGTTAATTACTAGTTTGATTTGATAGTTTGTGATAATATATAATAGGCTGAAACAACCAAATATGTGTTTCTTATTTGATAAGATCAGAAATTTATTAGTTATATCAACTTTCAACAATATAAGTGAGGTGAACTGACTGATAATAATATAGAAGCGTTTTATGTGTTAATCGCCGGATGAAACATTTAACGTTTCGATAAAAACGGAAGATTTGTAATGCCAAACGAAACTAACCTTTTCTATTCAGCGATATTTTATGGTTTTGTCATTATCTAGACACGCAACTCCACTCATCACTTTATATAGGTGCTATTATGTTTCATAAGTCGGGCAGAGCTTCAGTTCCAATTAAGATTTTGTATTTATGAATGGACAGTTGTGAGCTATCTAATTATTGTCAAACTTCACCAAAATGTATTGTGTTTCTTGATGTATGAATCTAATTATTTTCTCCAGAGACTTATATGCAGTATGGAGCGTATTTATTCCATCTTGACACGAATATCTTTTTCAAATTAAGTTCAAATTAGATAATAGCTATTCCTCAATGTAAATATTTATTCCAGTTTAAAGCGTTTAATGCTTCTTCATCTCCCTTAGAGAATCTTCTTCACTCTAGATTTCTCATTTCATTGGCTTCATTGCGAACCTATTGAAATATGCTGGGAATTCATTTGGAGTTTATCAATGAATTGGCATCAGAATTTGCAAAATGTACAAAGTTGAAACAACATTGAATAAAATCAAATTTAAAATAACTTTATGTTATTTCTACACGTTTATGAAAAAATAGGAGGCCGACAGAAGTGAAAACACAAAAAATAAATCCTCTGGTAATTGGAAATTTCTACAAATGAATAAATTCCAAATAAACATTTCATTGATACATATGGAAAAAGAAATGTTTTAAAAATCGTACGCATGGCGTGGATGAAAATTTCTGTGATTGAATAATTAACATATTTTAAAGATTGTATCGTATTTCCTTGATATGGAAATTGCATCAAACTAACTAATTAATTGGAGGGCTTAGTTGATAGGTGAGCTATGTAACATTGTTTTCATTTTAGAGCTATTAATTAGTATGGATAATGGGGGTATGTGCGTGTATAACATGTGTGAGGTACAGATAAATCAGAACATCAGTAATAAAGGAGGTACCCAGAAGATTACTGGGTTATGTGCCGTGCAAAGAGGAAAAGCTGATGGAAAAAGGGGTTATGTAACACCTGAATGGACAAGTGAAAAAGGAAGAAGTCATGTGTCATACAAGGGAATATGTACATTATATTGATAAAAAATAATAGTGGAAGTGTCCATTTTGGCAAACATCACGGATAATCACAATTTTGTAATATCTAGAGTTATTTTGAGACACTTTTTGATGATTTGAAATTCAAATAATACTTCAAACCTCAATAATTATCTGAAAACTCACTTTTTGTTTCAAAGCCAATTGATCCACTCAGACCTTCAATTATAAAAATGTCATCCTACATTTATAGAAGAAAATTCTAACAAATTAATTAATCGCTTTTGGAGAATTTATCGTTATACCAATCCAAAAAGCACATGTTACATTAGCATATCGCTAACGGTTTTCATCACTTCTAAGAATCGCTTAACGCAGCTAAATAAGTTTTTACATTAAAAATATAACACTCAGTACATTTGTTCGATTCTCTTTCTTTCACCAATTTAAAAATGCTGACCTCGTTCATCCCAACTCACAGAATTTGTCGTCGCTTAGATTCCGTTACATTCATAGCAAAACAACGTTTGTTACTCAAATAAATTCCCATCTTTTCCTCCACAGAAAATGCAGCCCCCGCATTTGCATTTTTATTGGATAAGTTCCGTCATTCTTCGCTGGTATTAAGACATACTTTGACGTACGCTTAAAACTCCATACTCCCACTCTATGTAAATATAAAAGTATTGTTTGTACGAGGATAGGAATTTGTCGACAAAGCACGACTCGCCCAGGAAATACTCATCCGAGACTCTTTGTCTTCTGAATTTACAAATCGTATAACTTTAACCCAAGTTGAAAGAAGCTTCTTTCTTTTTTAAAAATAAGCAGAGTACTTGAAAAAAGTTTATTTTCCAAGTGATAACCTACTAGCTGCAACGAGTTATTTTTTTGAAGCCATTTTGGATTTGTTTTATTCAGAGAATTAAGGGGTCCAGCATATTTAGTTTACGAAATACAGGGTGTTAAAGTTTCAAAAATTCAAGTGTTTCAATTCGATAACTTTGAAATGGATGAATAAATTGATTTGACATTTGGCAGGTTGTTTTTAAATGTAAAAAGGCATATTTTGATGAAAAAATATTTTCCAATTTTTGATTCAGTGTTGTAAATTTGGAAGACTATGTTACCTTTCCCCTCCCATTTTTTACGCCACTGACATTTGAAGCAATTTTCATTCAATTTTGTACTCCTCATTGGTTTTCACGTGAAAAACGCATAACCCTTACACATAAAAAAAATTGTAGTTTCCAAGATATTTAATGAATTCATGAAGTCTGCAAGATCACTTATTCTATAATAATGGATTAAAAAAAAATGACTTGTTATTTTATTTTCAATAATTACCAAGTACTTATAGTTGGAATATGTAACAGGAACTACTTTATGGAACAGCAATGCATTCTAAACATTTGAAGAAGATTGTTGAAAATATTTGTCCAAACTTGTGAATTTAATTAACAAGAAAATAGGAAGAATCCATGCAGCTACTGCAATTATTTCCGACAATCGCCAGTCTTTCCAATGTATCAATGGGAAAACGTTGCAAGTTTTGTTTAAATGTGAATGGACAAAATTTTGAACATCTCTTGTAATTTGTTTACTGTCTAATTCTTCCATTAATGAAATCACAAGTTTGGACAAATATTTTCAACAATCTTCTCCGAATGTTTTAGATGTATTGCTGTTTCATAAATTAGTTCCTGTAACATATTCCAACCGTAAGGACTTGGTAGTTATTGAGAAAAATACAAGAATTTTTTGTTAAATTAATTATTAAAAGTGATCTTGCAGACTCCATGAAATCATTAAGTATCTTGAAAACTACAAATTTTTTAATATGTGAAGGCAATTCGTTTTTCACGTGAAAACCATTAAGTGATACAAAGTTGAATAGAAATTAATTCAAATGCCAGAAGCCTAAATAATTGAATGTTTTGATTCGATAACTTCAAAATGTATGAATAAATTGATTTGACATTTGGCAGGTTGTTTTAGGTTCTTTTCGAATGTAAAAGCAAACATTTTTTTGGGCATTAGTTTGAATTGAATATTGAATTTTATTTCCGAATTCAAACTCTTATACCTATTGTCCTGTCCCAAATTACCCAAATATATTATAAATTTTTATAGATTATTTGAAATTTAAAACTGATTGTGTGGCTGTTGCCACAAGCTGTACAGCTTTCAGCCGATTGTAATTTTGTTATCTCAAATTATTTCATTTTCTATATAGTTTCAGTTTACCGATAATTATATATTTAAAACTGAATGTGGGACAGAAAAAAGGCTTTTGACACAAGCTACCCAACTTTCAGCCGGTTGTGAATTTGTTTGAGTTCAATCCAATTTGTTTTCTAAATAACTTTCTTCTTTTGCATAGTTTCCCAACCAGGTTGAGTGCTATTTCTATTATTCATTCAGTTCGATAAACAAAATCCATGCTCGTATTTTTCTTGTTAATAATGTGAGTAATTCTACATCAGGTTCTACTTACATTACAGTATATTATTATGTATTTTTCGATATCAATACTCCTGTTTGCTTTTAGTTTGTGCTCAAATGTGAATAATTCAAACATAGCATTTTCTACATACTTATTTATGATTAAATTTGACATAAATTATTGATTATAATCTCACATTTCGTTCACAGTAATGTGAAATTTGGTTACTACTTTCGCCTTGGCCTGTGGCCAATGATTATTCGAATTCTAGACTTGCCTTGACCACTTATTAGACACGACAATTAAGAGCAATATAATAAGTATATCACGTAATTGTCAATTAGCTCAAAAAGTCTGAGCACGATCCTTTCGGAACACACTTCAAGGGCCGGTTTTACAAGAGAGATTTATACTAGGTATAGTTATTCTGGGAATAAAGTTATACCAGAATTTATACCTAGAATGAAACTAGTTGGTTTCACGATGCTTTTTTACATCGGTATAGCAATTCTTACTCCAAGAATTGCTATACCGGTGTAAAAAAGCATCGTAAAACCAAATAGTTTTAAACTAGGTATTAATTCTGGTATAACTTTATTCCCAGAATAATTATACCTAGTATAAATCTCTCTTGTAAAACACTTTAAGTGGTGTGAACGGAGTTTCTTTGAATGCCCCTCATTAGTTTAAAAATAAAACAAGATAGAGTATCGATATGGTGTACCCAGGGAACAGGCTGGGCCTAGTCCCATCCTCTTATATAATCTTATTATCGATGTAACAACTAAATTATCAATACCTAATCGTATGTATCGTAAGGAGTTTTTTCATTACTACCCACTTGCATCCAATCCTAATAACTGAGGGAAAGTATATTACACAATTTTATACAGGATTTTACAGCTTCTCGTTCTCCCCAATCTCGTTTATAATGTGGGACATATTTGAAGGAAATAACTTCCACAGAGTCATCTCTGTGGAATTACTTAGGAGACTTACCAGCTTCCATACACCTTCTCTCGAGATCCTCCACTGTAGAAATAAAAACCTCTTCTGCTTGCTGCAAAATGGATATCCTGGACCAGTTGAACTTCTTCATCAGCTTAATCCTCGTGGGATTGTGTACTGTTGCGGAGGGATGAGTGCGAAACAATGTAGGGAAACGATTTCGGTCTGATAGCGCCGGCGAACTTGCTCCGTAGCATAACTGAAATAAATTGTATTAAATTAAAAAAAGTCCAACTGAACTTTTCTATGCTAATTAACCACTTTACTTCACTAGAAATATTTGAGAATATTTGAAAATCATATTAATATTTATTGGAATCATCCAGGCAGATGATTATTATAGTTCAATAATTCGTGAATATTGATTGATGAAAATTTGATTTTGAAACGTGAACAACGGTCTTAAAATGGATTCAACGCAGAATCATACTAGATACCGACAGAAATTTCCTGTTTCTTCCAATAAAGGGTTATTATTAATATCATGTTTTGTATTTCCAATTCCTATAAATCTATTAAAATATTCCAATGCTATTTCCAAAATCAAATGTGTATGACGCTTTTCACGCCAAATGATATTCAAGATATAAGTTTTCGGCCGTATATAATGATTATGGAACAAATGAAAAAATTTTAGGGGACCATAATCTATTGAAACTACAACGCTTCTTAAAACAAAGTTTCAAATACTTCGCTACTTAGAGCCGTTGATTAGAACATTAATCATGGACAAGGTCATAAGTATGAAATTATTGAGTAGGACACGTGTAGTAGTGAAGTTTTTGTTCGTAGGGCAAAATTAGGAACTCGGAATAGTTCAGAAAACCATGATATTCATTGTAGGTCTTCACAGTTTGAGAGTACGAGTAATTCTGAATCATTCAGTTACAAAGAGCAAAAAATCTGAAACAGTACCTACGTGACTGAAATAGAAATGTATGTAGGTTTATTTTCGTTTGTCTGGGTGAAATATTGAATAATACTAGTGATTCTAATGAAACATATAAATCACGATACACTCACCACGGTATGTTCTTGATCATGTAGCCGACAGCGTGTGGCGTCATGTGGGAATCTCAATCAGTAATGTACAATGCTAAATATATGGAAAATACTCTGTTTGTGTTTAATTTTCATGCATATTTCCACTTCATGGGTGATTATTTAAATGCGACATGGTTTTTCAGATATAATAAGAAATATTACTCTATTATCAGTAACTTATTTATCTTTTTTTGGTAAGTACAATGATGCTGGGAGTTAATAATGTACAAAACGTGTAGAAATATGTAGGTAATATATTATATTTTTCACATTTTAAAAAGATTTGAAACTGAAATATTCATGGGTGGGCAAAATTAAGAAACAACATTATATTATGAATATTTCATATTTCTACCATTATATTTTATTTATTATACAAGACTCCTCAACAAAGGTGACACTGGGATACGAAACGAGCAAAAGGCGAGCTTTGTATACTTAATGCGAGTGTATTAATAACCATTACATGAAACTTGCATACACTATTTTTCTACGAAAAATAAATTTGATTTGAAAGAAAAAATATAAAAAAATGCACAAACCGGGTCTCGAACCCGGCATTTACAGATCGAAAACAACATTATGCGGCGCCTTTGCTCACACGAATCTCTTAGAAACTGACAAAACATTCTACAGAAAATTCCACACTTGTGATTCTTAACCAATCAGAACGTGTATTTCGGTCAGATCACCATAGCAACAGATGAATTTTATCGGGAATTTTTTCCTGGTGGGTACCCAACAGCGAATTATACTGGAATTTTTTTTGACGTTTATAATAACAGAATATTTTTTTTGATTTTTTTGACAATCTAATTTTTATTTGTTTACATAATAATTTTGATCAATTTCAACAAAAAGCTTAAATGTTTTCTAAATTCATGGACCATTATGATTGATGTTTATATTAAAAACGCAATTATTGTATACTATGGCAGGTTGATTCGAAGCTGCTTGCTCATGATTTAGAGATTCTTGGACTGTCTTTGCAGAAGTTGAAGCAGACCTCATTGCGTCAATTATATCCTGATGATGGCCCGAGTCAATTTGCAGATATGGTTTTATGGAGTGACTGCTACCATGCCCTGTTATTTTAATTAATTGCTGTTCTCCAATTCCCGTTTTGGCTAGAGTTGAAACAGCAGTGGCCCTCGCAGAATGATTTGTTATCTTGATCTTGTTGTCATCGATTCCAATCACTGATGCCGCCGATTTGAACCAGGAAGATATTGTATTTTGTCCAACCGGGCTGTTCTTGTACCAACCTTTGGAATTGGGGTGGTGCCAGTTTGGATTTGGAGTTAAAAATAAACGATTCGTTTTGATGAGTTGGTCTCGCGTGCTTATTAGTTTTTTGAACAGTCTTACTGGGCATAATTCTTCATTGACTGTATTTGGTACAAGCCACTTACTGTCAGCCATTCTTTTTGAACCGCCTTGAGTGGTCTTGGAGAAAACCGGGTTATACTCAATGCGTCCTATTGGTTTCCCTTGATTGTCAATTTCCTCCACAAATTATTCTATTGTTGCTGCCGCTCCTTCATTTCCTCTCCAGGCCAATTCATTAGCAGCAATGTGAAAGAACTTTATTTGCAATCCTTCCGGAGTGTTTTCGTCCCAAAGCTCAATAATCTTTATCAATTCGTCTGCTGATCGTGTGGATGAACTTGCCTTTCTCTTGGTTGGATCTATTTGTAGCTTTCGACGCTTAGCATTTTTTGCAGCTCTTGCGTTGACAAATTCTATGTCAGAGAATGGATTAAATTTGCGATTATACCTTTCGAAAAAATATTCCTGCCACTGCTTAGCTGTAGAATTCCATAGAACTTTGATAACACTCTCCTTGTAGTCTTCGGAGTTCTTTTTTCGCATGTTGAAGGCATAATCTCCAAGAATGAGCGCCAGTTCTTCCACAGGTATATCCGCTCTGTCGAAATCATACGCTTTTTCTGTGCAAAAGCTTATAAACTGCTTCCATACACTTGCCTTCGATTCCCTAGTATTCGCTATTGTCAATTGCTTAATATTCTGGCGAATGGCGAATATTTTCTTTACTTTTTTGACCGAAGCGAGACATTTTTCTACGTCGTGCTGTTTTGACAAATTTTTGACAGAAATAATTTCTAGTTTATAGTTTCACTGAGTTGCCATGGTAACTGAATAATCAAGCTGACAAAACCTGTTTTGCAAGAACTTGATAAAGACGAAAATTGATGTTGTTGGAAACACATTTGGTGTGGAATTTTCTTACCGAATACCACACGAGATCAAATTAAATCCGGATATTTTTGACCTCTAGTGGTATTGCTAGTGAAAATATTTGGTCTGACTATTTGGTTATTTGAAAATCTAGATTCCTATTGGTAAATTTTCCAGTTTCATGATGAAAACCAGTGTTATAATGAGTATCGTTATGAAACTGGAAATTGGCATTTGATTAACAACTTGTAGTATAGGAGTAGAAAAAGCTTATATTCACATATATCATTTTTTGAAATTTGTAAATTTTGACATCTTCTTGTCCAGTTTTTTCAGGCAGTTTTGAAAGCTGATTTTCAGTAGTAATACCCCTAGGGTCTTGATAATACCGAGATAATTTTGTCATAGAGAATGCTGAAAGCGTGTTGCTTGATAATAGCCCAAGGCCGCAGGCCGAGGGCTATTATCTTTGAGCAACACGCTTGAAGGATTCTCTACGACAAAATTTTGAGTATTTATCAAGACCCGAGGAGTATTCGATAAGATAATTTTTTACTTTGTAGATATCAAAAAAATTGATTGTCAATCTGACTCTTTATACTTTTCAATACAAACTTTATTAGTTTTAATCAAAAATTATTCATTTTTATTTAAAACTACAGTTGTAAAAAGTACAATTGGTAAATTAATTGAATCGTTAGATGCAATACCAAATCTTTCCGACATTTTTAATCCAGTTGTCAGTTTGACGTTTAATTAATTTTTAATAAAAAATAAACAACAAACTGAAAACACCACATGTAGGGTATTATCGCTGTAATACAGCGGTGATTGGATGAAATTTGACACATGACTTGAAATTAAGTAATTTGATTGGTTACTATATTCAGTAAAAAATTATCATATTAATAACCCTTAATCGTATATACAAAACAAAAATAGCCTCATATTAT
Source organism: Galerucella calmariensis (assembly GCA_910591675.1). Taxonomy (NCBI): domain Eukaryota; kingdom Metazoa; phylum Arthropoda; class Insecta; order Coleoptera; family Chrysomelidae; genus Galerucella; species Galerucella calmariensis. Next base: position 21,791 of record CAJUYG010002819.1, read on the forward strand.
GAAACAGTATTGAATAACATCCATAACAGTAAATTAGTGGGTAATAAAATTCCAAATTAACGAATCAACTCAGGTAAAATTGAAGTTAAAGCTAACAACACCTTGTATTGCATGAAAACACAATGAATCGGAAGACTGGTGAGAAGTGGGTGTAAATTTCTGGCTCCCGCGTGACGTAACTGCGCGGCTCGGACGCAATTTGGAGTAGAAATCAACATACCGTGAGTAAGGGCCGAATTCATAGACATCACTCACCCTCAATTGACACTCAATCTGTACTCGAATCGACACTCATGCTCAATTTGAAATCCAGAAACAAGAAATACTCAAATCGACACTACAATTTTAGTGTATAAATGAGTTTATTTTGAGGGTAACTAGTTGGTCCCTACATTATCAACATAACCTCATATTTTTGTGTTTGAAGCAATTGATAACGACGTATATAAAGGTTTTCATAATTGATTTCCAATTTATTGTATTTAAATGGCTGATTTATACGAGTTTATTCAATATGTCGAAGATGATGAAGCTTATTTGCCTATTCCACGGTAAGTAAAATTAATAGTTAAACTCATTCACAGGCATTTTATGAATTGAAATATTGGCTAGTACTTAAGTTTTATTATTATTTCAATAAAAATATACATTATTCCATGAACTGTTTTTTGTTGTGTTCTAAAATAATTCTTTCAGCTGCCAATTTTACTTTTTCAGCTTCTAACCAGACAGCATGTAACTGTCTCTCATTTTCCATTCGCATCATGTGAAATTCTTCATCTTGCTTCTCAAGTTTTTTCAACCGGGCTACACGTGCTGCCAGCTCAGTATCAATTGCATACCCCCTTTTTTACCCTTTTCTCAAAAGAGAGCTCCTTGTTGTATGTGTAAAGCAGAGGAAGAATATTAACAAATTTGAAATTCAGAAAAAAGATATGAGGCTTAGCATAGCAAACGTCACTATCAATGACATCTTCTACTTCGATGTCTACACAATCTAAGATGACATCGGTAGCATTATCATTAGGCGGTGCTTGAATAATTCCACCGCCAGTTGCCATTCTCTACTGTTTTTCTTTTGATAGCTCCTTTTTCCTTCTGTATTTTATGTTCTCCCATGGTTTTTGAAGTTGTTGTGGAGTTCGCTGTCAAGTCAAATCCAATAATTATTACTTTTGTAAAAATTAGGTCATGGTAATACTGGATGGGAATGAAATTTGCTATTATTCAATACTACTTACGTTTGTGTGATCTGGTACAGAATCGAATTTTGTAGTGATAATAGCCCACGTTTTCTTTTTTTCGAATGCATCCACTAAATCCGTTTTCTTGCACTCTAAAATATTTTCATATTGAGCCACTAACTCCGTTAAATATATTTTTTCACTTGGTGTTATATATTTCTTTTGTTCGTTCATATTCATTCAATGAATGATAAAGTTTTTAATATAATTTTTGAGGTTATCTATATTCGGGGAATAGATACACAAGGGAAATGATTAATATGAATTGTCAAATTTAGTTCAAATAAACCAAAAATTACAATGTTGACAGCTCGAAACAGAAACTAGTGTACTACAATCTCTACTCACGTGAGTTACTAAACCTACATGGTTTTTGAATACCAAAATTGAGGGTGAGTTCCACTCACTCTCAAACGAGTCGCGATTTGAGTATAAAAGAAGTGTAGTAGTGGTGTCGTTTCTGAATTCGGCCCTAAGTGTATCGAATAGAATGTTGAGTGAAACTCAAATAAAACTTTAAAAGAAAATCGCAACAATAAAACTAACTGAATAAATTGAAAATTAATATATGTGCATGTATGAATAAAAGGTATTGATATCGATTCAAAGAATTAAATAATAAATTTGACCAACTGCTGAAGTTGGATAATGAAACACAGTTACAAAAAGTTCACGCGAATGCAGGAGCATAATGCAGATTATACCATGATGCAGGTAGGAAGTAAGAAAAACACACACAATTATATGAACCAGAGTAGGGGACGAAAATAGCATGACAATAAAAATAAAACAAAACTAATGATAATGGGGACGCCAAAATACTGAACATCAACATTTATGAAGGGAAAATCCAGCAAGTAAATTATTTACAATGGGTGCATGAATGGAGAAGGTACGCAAGGCGTATATTTTAACGAAGTTATTCAGTGGAAAAATAAGCTAAACTATGGAGTGAGCGCAAAATCTATAAATAAAAGGGAAACTTCAATGCGGACAGACAAAGGTTATTAAAACGATATATCGACCGATACTAAGGGTGTGTTGTAACTCGGTAGGCTGAGCCATTGTTATACTTAACCATTGATTAACTTCAAAAAGTTCAGCATCAGATCTATATCACGCATACGGATGGAAAAGTAACGTAGTTCCCTGAATGCTTTACAACACGACTTACGTACTAAACTTCACCTACGACTCACTTGTACTTGTATTTATAATCTTATTATTGATAATATTTGGACATCAACAATAGATATTTATAGTACCAGTAAATTTATCAAACGCAAATGGTAAATCGCTTCCTTCGCATGTTGAAGCATAAGAAACAACATCAACATTATCAGATGTGCTTGGTGAACTTTCATCTTCATCTCTATTACTTTTAGATTAATTATTTGTTTGATTATTTAGGGAATTATCCACATAGCCCTCAACTACGGCTACGGTCGATGACTGCCATCCGCCGTGCGATTTACTTTACAGCTGTGCGTTTTTTTCACCCTGAGTAATAGACATCATTATTACATTGATTGCCGACTGTGTATTATTAACTGATAACAGGGGGGTCGTAGGTGGATTAAATTCACGGATAATTAATTTTCCCTAATTACGAAATACTGCACATTTCATTATCTTGATTAATTTCAGGAATCTTGAATTTACAAGAAAATATATTAAGTACTGTAACTTTGATAAATAATAAATAATCTCAATTGGGTTTGCGTGAAAATGTTGGGGAAACTTCTAGGATCAAGAATATGTATAGTGTAACTATTGTTAATTTGATGACACATATTTCTAATCCCTTTGAAGGAAAAAGCCACCCAATGAAGTGCACAAATTTTTTTTATAAATTCGAATATTGTGAATTAATGCTTTTCAAATGTAATTCAAATTAATATAGTGGATTAAAATTAACCTGCATAAAATATGTAATACAATTCAAGGTCATCACATAAACATTAGATACACTATAAGCACAAAATTAATTTATTCACATACATTTTTGAGTTCAATGATTTTTTGTATTATATGCGCAAATAGCTATTTCTATAGATTCGGGTAGGAATCTCCTTCACTTTTTCAAAATAAAATTTGATACTTCTGTGATGAGAAGATGATGAATATTCGTCGATCAAAGTGTATATAGTGAAAAGGTGTACAAAATGATTAATATATAAATTTAAGATATAATTACCTAAGGTAAAATGTTTTTCCAATGAAAATATGTGAAAATTTATTTATTACCCTCTATTTATTATTCACAACTTTGTCTATTACCAAAAATTGGAAATATGATTCGGATTATATTTTATATTTTTTTCCGTGATTCCGAAAGTAGGTCTTCCGCCGTGCAGCAGAGTCGCGCGGATGCGGAACACCTACTTAATTTACCAAATTTTTTCCAGGCAAGTCATTGCTCGGACAAAAAAAAACGTAAGGACCTTTTTTATTGCAAAACACTTCCCCTACACGGTGAAATTTTTTATTTTTCTTTACCTTCCTCCCAGTGCGAAATATTGAGGAGTTTCGAAAAAAAAAGGTTTTATTTTCATTTCGGAAATCGATAGACTGGTAAACTTTTTTTATATCAATCTACATAATTTGGGGTACTTATAGAAAAATCAGCCGTATTGCTAATTATTTGTACCTTTGGTCTAAAATTACCCCTACCGACTGGCCTATTCGGGAGAGTAAGCAGATCATGGAAAGCTACACTGCACAGTAGAAAGTCGAGCTAAGTGAGCACTAGTGCACATAGTCCAATACGCCATAAAATTAATAAACAATATTTATTCTTGGTTTGGAGCAAAATTACAAAAAAATTGTATGAACTAATACTTTTTTTTTTCAATATACCTAATATTTTTACTATTTAGTTAAGTTACTCTTAAAACAGATAAGAATAATTCTATGATTTACTTATTGATGAAAATTGGAAGCTAGAACATCCATAACAGTATATTATGTTGCGTGAAAACGTCCGGCATCAACTTAACTGTTTTGGTGACAAGCAGCCACTAAAACGAATTCAAAATGCGGAAAATTCAAATTATTCCAAGTGAGTGTGAACTCTCTCCTATTGCATGTGGCCCCAAACCCTTTGATCTCAGTGCAGCCATTCGAAGGTACAGCGCCCATGCGATAACGAAAATATCCCTTTGAAATGTTCATTATCTCATTCTCTACCTGAACGTGTTTCCTTGAATTGGTGGTAATAGTTAGTTTCAAAAAGTACAGAGTATTGGAATACAATAGTCATTTAACAACCAGATGGACATAACAGAGTATACTTGAAATTGACAAAGTATTTTACCATAATTCTATAGTAACTTTGGGTGGGTTTCTACTATCACCGAATAATAGTTGACTATTATTCGGTGGTACTATTGAAAATTAGAGTCACAATTTTCACATTCACGGAAGAAAACTTGTGGTGGATCGCCTCAAATATAGAATTATGTAAAGTGTATCTCAAAGTATACCGTCTTGGTTTTTAAAACTAAACGATTTATTAATTCATCTCCATTGTTTTTAGAAAACACGTTTCAAATTCTCACCTACCCACCCAGGTTTGTATTTGGCATTCGTCTGCGGTGCTATAAGAATTAAAGAATAATTAGTATAAGTATTAAGAATACTGCGTTGTATTTTTTTTCTTATTCTTTTGGGAATCAAACCACAATAATGTTTTTTATTTTTTATTTCGACGTTTCGGTAGCGTTCCAGCTACCGTTGTCAAGATTAACTAGCAATAAAATGAATAAAATAATTT
>CAJUYG010002820.1:0-26777 GCA_910591675.1 Galerucella calmariensis
CTTTTTACCTAGAAAGGTTCCTGTAGGATTGTTGTGAATGAGTTTCCTGGTAAACTTGTTAAATACTTTAGTTAATCCCATATTTAGACAAATTCATTTAATTTCCTTGTAAATAGATTATAATTTTATTGTTAAATATCCGTATAATTTAGTATTAAGGCACTGTATAAATTGAAAATTTCTCATTATACCTCCATTCGTTTGAAAAAGCTACTGTGTTAGCGAAACGCGTCACAACTTTGAGGTTAAATATAATGTAGATTTAACCAAATAAAATTGTTTGATTTCATAATTTACTATGGATCTACATCAAGTAAAAGCCTCATCTATTCAATTTATTGTGCCCTTTTACCTCCACTTAGTTCTCAGATACTATTAGCTCCTTTATTCCTATTTCCTGAAGGAATTTTGGGATATCGAAAGGCTTTAATTTGGGTAAATGTCTCTCTTCTATCCAATAATATCATAGGTGTTGTGTCCCAGGATTCTGAATTGCTGTGCGATTCGCAAGTGAGTGAATAGATGCTTCTTCTTCTTCTTCCATTCCACAAAATCATTGTTTTTCATCCTCTATTTTTAAGGTTGACGATGTCCCGTTAGAATCCCTGTTAAAGCAGTTTTACTTAACTTGGGGTGACATGGCATTCTCACACCTTTTTGGAACTGATTACACAAGAGCTCAGTTCTTTAATTACTGCTTGATTATGTACAGTAATCGAAATAATGAAATTATTCCGTTTGGCTTTTACACACTGTATAAGGAGCTGGTATTGACAATTAATGTTATAAAGACCATGTCTAATAATAGTAATTACCACACCAAGAATCAGTGGCCAATTTGAAATGTCTAAGTCTTATTAATATTATATTTTCAATGTATATAGTATGAAGCCTTAATTATAGTGTTCAACTTGGTTCTGCTATAAATGAGATGTACGGGAAGAATTGTTTCCTTTAAACTTTACAATTTGTAGTTAAATTTTTTTTTATTATAAAGCTTGTCCCACTACCGAAAAGACTTAGAACATTGCTTGATTATTTATTTATCAAATTTAAGGTTAGCTATATGTCGATATACAGGGTGGGGCAATCTTCTGACATCGGAGGATTACATCGTTGTGGTGATAGATAAAACTTTATAGTTTTGTGTGAGCTAATACAGTTACTGAGGGCACATTTTGAAAATACTTTCGATTCTACAGGGTGTTCCAAAATCACGTAGCAGCACAAACTTACATTTTTTTAAATGGAACGTACTATATTTTGTTCAAGAATCGAAAAGATCTCACCGAGAGCGTTACAAAAATATAGCACTCTAATATATTATAAGGGTGTTTTACAAAGATATGGCCAATTATTAGCAAAAAAGACGTCCTCTTTAACACTCTGCAGAACAGTAAATTAAAATAAATCAACAGGTCTTTGTATTCAAATGTCATACACACATCATTGGCTGTGCTCAGCATTAATTACTTTTTTCATCTGTGGCTTCTTTAATACAGGGTGAAACAAAACGCAAATCAAGCAATATCTCAAAATGTTTAACTACTCTGGTAGTAGGTTCCGTTTGATACACAAGCTGCTTGATGTATCCCCATAAAAAGAAATCCATCGGTGTGAGATCTGGAGATCGAGAAGGTCACGAAATTGGTCCACCACGTCCTATCCACCTGTCGGTAAAATTTCTAATATACAGATGCTCCATCTTGTTGGAACCACAAGTTAACTATTGTGTTTGAATCAACTTCCTAAACACAAACGAAGAATACAGCAATATTTCTTTGACATTTATTAGTAGATACTATTTTGATAGTAGCCCACTTGATATAATCGAAAATATGACTTGATTATGTTTCGCCCATTCTTAAACAAGCCTATAATAACAATTCTTGAAAGTGGAACATGAATAAATATGGAATTTTTGGTAATTCCAGGTACCTACGGTATTAGCAAACATTTTATTTCATTGATTAGATATTGTAGATGCATCCAAAATTACGATTAAAATATATGCCTTAGAAATGTTAAGATTCACAAGATTCACAAGTTGCATGTAAAAATTTAATACCAATTGATTTGTGTATGTAAAATACTTATTTTTGACCATTATCATAAAATATCTACGATTCTCCATTAACTAATGCCCTAAGTGTACTACATCGTTTGAAAGTTTATTAATTGTACTAACAAATTGTAAAAAGACTTATAGGGTGATTCATTTAAAAATTTTGAGATATTGCTTGATTTGCGTTTTGTTTCACCCTGTATTAAAGAAGCCACAGATGAAAAAAGTAATTGATACTGAGCACAGCCAATGATATGTGTATGACATTTCAGTACAAAGACCTGTTGATTTATTTTAATTTACTGTTTTGCAGAGTGTTAAAGAGGAGGTCTTTTTTGATAATAATTGGCCATATCTTTGTAAAACACCCCTATAATATATTAGAGTGCTATATTTTTGTAACGGTGAGATCTTTTAAATTGAGGGAAATATTATGCAAATTGACAACCCCGTTGAGAGAAATTTCGCGAAGCGGCCCGAACGGAGTCGACATACGACGATGGACATTTAAATGGGTATGTCCACCCATCTCACTCTCTTTTTACTGTTCTCTGTCAAGCTTTCGTATATGTTCTCTTTATAATCTGTGATGTAATGATAAACCCTGTACAATAAACACACATTTTTTAAAAGTTCCAATGGACAAAAGAAATCTCAAGAAATATATAAAAAACTGAAAACATTAAAACATAAACAACTTGTAACATATTTATATAGAAATAGTTAATCTCAGAACGATCTAAAAGCCATTCAACCATGTGAAATATTGACACATATGGGATCAATCACCCTTAAATGATAAAAAAACCAAAAACATTTATAATATCACCTTTATTGCTATCATTTTTCACGAGACTGTCTTAATATGTCACCGCCATTGTGTAAAAGTACCGACAATAAATCTATGCAATGAAATGAATAGAGGCATTAAAAAAATGCATACAAGTCGATTATATATTATACAGGGTGTCCTGTTAATAAGTACCGTAGTTTAGAGGCATGATAGGTCGTTGAGAAATGTTTAAAATACCCAAATGCAACTTTTCCCTAACCTTAGTTTGTGAGATGTATGTATTTGTGATTTTTGGGGTGACATTCACTGAGACCTAAAAGATCTATTGTGCCCTAGTTTGTGAAATACAGGCTGTTAAAAGTGCAGAAGAAATACTCATTTTATTTCATATCTTCTCGGGGGATGGAAGTACACATTCAAAAATTTTGTAGGTTATTGTTTGCTCAAAACACTTCGACAGTATTGATTATGTTAAATTCTAATGAGTCAGTGGCGTGGTACGAGGGTTTCGTAAACTTTTATTGTACCATATTTTTGAAACACCCTGTATTGAGAGTTAAAGACTTTTGTCTGCAATTCTTTATTGAATTATCTACATAAAAGGTACTCTTGATGAAACTCGATAGAACACTCCATTTTCAATATTTTGAACTTTTTATTGCAGTAAGACACTTTTTTATGTTGTATGTATGTTTTTAAACAATAAATTTGTAGTAGTCGTAAATATTTTCTTAACACTTTATCTTCCCTTAAATAATTATGAATTACAAACCCATAAGAAAGGTTTGTGAGTTACGAAATGACAATGCCATGACACCAACAGAAAGCTGACACCTTTACTAAGAATTCTAACACTATCTATAATGCACATGTGAACCTTTATTATTATATATTTTCAGTTTCTGTCTAACCATTCTAACGAATAGATGTACTTGTAACTAATATCAAATAAATTATTTTTAAAAAAGCTGATTCAGTTTCGAAACACTTATTTTGTGTTTAAATTATTTGTAGGTGATATAACTTAAAATAGTGTCTTACTTTAATAAAAAGTAAAAAATCTTGAAAATTGAGTGTTCTATTGAGTTATACAGGGTGTTTCATAGTTAAACCACCATAGGTTAACTGCAAGTAGAGGACACTTTGGTGGTTCCAAATAGCCTTGGTTAATTGGTCTAACATAATTATTAACAGAGATACAGAGTGTTTTATCCATTTAGTCCAATCCTTTTGAGGCCATAACTTTAGAACCACCCTATATATTTCTTTCATTTTTGGTAAGGTTCTATCGCATTGATAACACAATAAGATAGTGTAATAAAAATAATTATAATCCAGGTCTGGTTTGAGAAAAATTTACAAATGTATAAAATATTTATTAACTGTTTCTGAAATTTCTTAATAACCGTATAATATGTAATTAAAATAATATCAATAAGTAGGTACGAAGAAAAAAACTCATCGTAATAACATATGTGGAACATATGGATATCTCATATTTTTTTTCATCTTCTTTCTCACAACAAACGATCTAAGTACCAGTTTTTAATTATATGAAGTCTCCATCAGACCTCCCTACATGGATTATCGGCATTTTAAGCGCCATATTTGAAATGCGATCTCAAAATATCATTCGTGACTGATTTATCTAATTAAAAGGTACGCTTTCTATGGAAAAGTTAATAGTCAGTCTATTTTGAATAAAATTCGTAAAAGTTTGTTTAAAAAATTTAACATATTCAATCAATTTGACAGAACAAGCCACTCGTAACAAAACAGCGGACGGGAAGATCCCTTACGCAGCATAAAGATATACTAAAGGCAATATGAAAAGAAAGATTTTCAATTGTATACAGTGCTATTCAAAAGTCCCCTTCCCCCCTCGTATCTTTTGAACGGTTACACTTACATCAATAAAATTTGGAGGGTGAAAATAAAGTGTTGTAAACTTCTCTACGAATGGTAACAGGTGACGTAATAGTAATAGATGACGTCACAGTGCCACTTTGGCCAATAATTTTAAATAGGACCTTATGGCAAGTGATATCTCGTTTGAAAGGCATTGACATCGGCTACATAGCCATATTAATTTTGTTTGGTTTTAAACTAATTTTGACGGATAAATTGAATAAATACCAAAATTATTGAAATTATTTTTTTAAATTTAATTAATCAAATATCGACAATGGATTCCTATAGCAGGTGTTCGAAATATGCTCCGTATACTTCCTGAAAGTAATACATCCTACTAGTAAACTCTCGTCGTACTCGTTCGAATGTGTCAGCTGAAATTGCCTTGCATTCATCAATAATTCTTTCTTTCAAAACGCCAATGCTATCTGGTGCCGAAGTATAAACCTTAGATTTCAAGTACTCCCATAGAAAAAAATCGAATGGTGTCAGATCTGGTGACCGAGGTGGCCATTCTATAGGACCTCGCCGGCCGATCCATCTACCTCGATATTCTTCATCCAGGTAACGTCTTACTGAATCATAATAATGTGCAGGAGCACCATCTTGTTGAAATGTTATTTCCAGATGGCTGAATTCATCTGGATTATCTTCCAGGATTTCAAGAATTAACGGCTCAATTGCATTTTGTAACATCTCCAGATACACTTCACTGCTTAAATTTAAATTTGGGAAAACAGGACCAACTATGTGGTTTCCCAAAATACCTGCCCAAACATCGATTTTTTCTGGAAATTGGGTATGTTGTTTTGGGTATGTATGTATGTATGTATGTTATTTGTCATACATTCACAGAATTCGAGTCTTCTGTGGGGGGGTGGTCGTCATCCGAAAGGTGGTGCACCATTTTTAACTTGTATGGATGAAATTTATTTTTAGCCAACACTCTCTATACTGTACTTTTACTTACTTCACAGATAGACGCAACTTTAGCTGAAGAGGAAGTAGGGTTTACTACCATTTCAGCAACTATATCAATTTTTTTTATCATTACTAAATGTTGGTTTGACATCTTGAAAACTACCTGTTGCTTCAAATTTGTGAGGAAGCTCTCCCAAATAAGTTCTCGAGATCTGGGTAGATTATTTCTAGATTCACCAATTATTAAGATAGCTGCTACTTTGTCGGCTTGAGTACGTGCCATTTTGCCTATGTAAACTCTTAAACGTCTGGTTAAACAATAATAAAATAAAGTATTTATGCTATTTAGAAAAACTTTGCAAAGCAACAAATACTATCAAATTAAAAACGTCAATTTTTTCGACAACTAACCAGAGGCGGACTGAAAAATCTTCAATATTTAAATGTGAAATAATAATTTTGGTATTTATTTAATTTATCCCTCAAAATTAGTTTAAACCCAAACAAAATTTATATGGCTATGTAGCCAATGTCAATGCCTTTCAAACGAGATATCACTTGCCATAAGGTCTTATTTAAAATTATTGGTCAGAGTGGCACTGTGACGTCATCTATTACTGTTACGTCACCTGTTATCATTCGTAGAGAAGTTTACAACACTTTATTTTCACCCTACAAATTTTATTGATGTAAGTGTAGCCGTTCAAAAGATACGAGGGGGGAGGGGACTTTTGAATAGCACTGTATATAACTATAAATAAATAAGAATAAATATGTGTTGTGAAGAAATAATTAGAAAACGTCTACCTCCAAAGCTGTTGTCAGGTGGGAACAAGGTATGATGGACGGTATGATGAAAAAGTATAGCTTTTCAAGGAAATTCGTTACAAAATTAAGCAACAAGAAGGAATGGGATCCAAATACCATTACCAGACTTGGAAAGAATGCCATTCAACTTTTCTGTAATAATATTGAAAATATTTGACGTACTGTTTTAGAGCTGTCGAGACCCAAAAATGTAATTTTTCAAAAGTCAATATTTTGGAAACTATTAACTAGAGAATAATAATGATAATGATAAAAAATAAATGTAAATAAAAATAGAAAATTTCTTTGTCCTTTTTCGAACTTAATTTTAAAAAGTGGTAACTACCAAGTATTGATCCTTCATTAAAATTCAATCGATAGGTACTTGAGACAAAAGTCTACTTCTAACTTGAATAAACAAAATTATTATACGGGCTCGTGTACACCTTTTCAAATATGCCCACTTTAAAATTTAAGTGGACACGGTAGAAAATTACCAATATTTTTGAGTACTTTCATAAGTGTCGCGGTTGGTAAATATTAAAAGAATTTTTTTCCTATATTTATTTGATCATACTGTAAATAAGTGGTTACAAAACATACGTGTTTTATTATTTATGTTTATAGGCAACTGCAATCTAGAGCCAATTTCCCCATAAGTAAAAAATCAAAGACTGACTTGTTTTGGTAAAAGTTTGAATGTGACAGATAGTCCAGTAACTCAACACCTGAAAATATCGAAAACTCCTGAAAATTCGGTGAAGACTTCACTTTGGGCACAATTTGTGGGTCACGTCAAGTGTTTTTAAACGAGAAAAAACTTGCGATTGAGTATACGGAAGAGGGAAAATGGCCCACTAAACCCTGGAAAACGCGTTTCTCGCTAATATCTGGCTAAATATGCGAATTAGAGAATTTTTCTTTGGATAAAAAATGAAGACCGTCTTATTATCTACAAAAATAGTCTCTATAATTTTTTTCGAAAATTCAATAGTTATCGAGATAATGAGACCTAAAAGTATCCTCATTCCTATAGGAATAAAAATGTTAACAAATTAATGAGATAGTCTCAAAATCTTGTGGAAAAAACTTTGACCGCTTTTTAAAATATTTTTTCAAGTATGAACGAGCTGCAAGTCACATGGAATGATAGCTACGAGTCTTTCCATATTGCGATGAACTTTGAATCAACGGAAAATGTCAATTTTTTGCAGAGTTATGGAACAATTCGTCCGCCTGCTTACAAGTTAATGCATAGACAGCAGAATTCCATAGGCATAGCAGCAGCTGAAATGAGGAAACTTTTAGGTCTCATTTTCTCGATAACTATCGACGTTTCGAAAAAAATTATGGGAACCATTTCTGTAGATAATAAGGCGATCTTCTTTTTTATTTAAAAAAAAATTCGCGCCAGATATTAGCGAGAAAACCGTTTTCCAGGTTTTAGGGGCCATTTTCTCCCCCTTTCGTAAACTCAATTTTCTTAAGCTTTTTCTCATTTGAAGACCTACAAATTGAGCTGGAAGTGAAGTCTTCAGGAACTTTTCAGGAGCTTTGTTCCTTCATTTACTGGACAACTCCCAATCAAAATGGATGGAACTCCGCTTAAGAAAGAGTATAGTTTTCATGGTTATTGAAGGAAAAAAATGTGTTGTAAAGAAAGAAGAAGAAAACGTCTGCCACCAAAACTGTTGTCAGGTGGGGCCCTAATTTCAGTATCGACAAAAGTTTGTATTTGATGCATTGTGTGGCAAAATGTAAAAAAAACGTCGAGTATGAGAAAACAGTGTACAGAATAAATAAAATAAGAGAGTTCAAAGATGATGCGGCCGCAGCTATACCCAGAAACAGCTCCAATCGATATTGTAATAGTGCTAATAGAAATCTACACGTGGTAATATAAAAGATACACTTGTAGGGAAAGGTGTCCTTAACAACATACCAAAAGTACTGTGGGGTGGGGGTATAGCTAAGGGTGCGGGGGTCTCTAAAGGTCCCTTTTTTCAGTTTTTTATTGATAACTCGAAAAATAATGCCCCTAGCAAAATATTAATATATATTATAATAAAAAACATTATTGTGGTTTCATTCCCAAAAAATAAGAGAAGAAAAAAATAATAAATAATGCCACAAGGAACTTACAGAAGGTATGAAAAATTGAAAAAAAAAATGTTTTTAATGTTAAAAATGAAATGTTTGTAGTTACAAATAATATGTTGATTGTTGAAAATGAAGTAATTAGTGAATGAATGATGTATCTTGAACATTAAATTTCGTCGAAATCTAAACTTTCATCTTCATCGATGTTGTCTTCGACGGGGGCTCCGTTCGTACATGAGCTGAGGCATCCACAGGCACCGGAGCAGGCAATCCCTGCTTTGCGGCAACTACAGCGCAACCCACACCCAATCGTGTATCGGCAAGAAATCATTTTCAAAACGGAGTCGGGTGCCACAGGGTCGTTCGTCTTAACTGGGTTAAGGATTCCTCCTTCTTCCTTGACCCAACCTCATAGTATGGGCGGTAAGGGGTTGCCGAGCCACTGTTGTATCTGTAAGAAAGTAATGAGACCAATGTAAGAATTCATCAGAAATTTATATTTGTAATTTAAAGAAAGTAGTGGGTATTTAAAGCTACATATAAATGGATTTACCTGTAGATATACTCTGAGTAAGTGTTGCTTTGAAGCTCCTTTGGTGGGAGGAAGACTTGCCATGTCTGATTTGGGCTTCAATGACGCTTTCAAAAATTCCGAATACCTATGTTCGTTCAGGTTGTCTTGATGAGCAGGCGCGCAAAAAAAGCTTCTCGCCAGCCTGTTCAATATCCTCAGGTAATGCTGAGTGATCCTTTAATATTGTTGAAATGTCTTGAGTCAAGCCAGGATTGTCTGTGAAGAGTTTAACGATTCCCACTTTACTCTTGCCATGCATCGCTGAGGTGGTGTCGCATCCGGAGTAGCTATGGAGAAGTAGAATCGTTTTGGCGATTGGAATTTGTTGAAGTTGCCGCACTGAAAACAATTTGGTCTCCACATTTCCACTGCCTGTCTTCATGAAGTACATATTGATTGATTGTGGTGCCAATCCAATGAGGAGAACTATCAAGTCCACATCCTCCCCAACTATTACTACAGTTGGATGTACAGCAGCTTTATCCAATCCGCACCTCACAATAGTGCCGTCAGCATCCCCTGTAGCAATAGTTGCTGGCATTTTCTCACTGAGCAAGTGAATCAGCCTTGTTTTGTTCCTTTCATTAGCAAGAAAATGCTCCTGTTGAACTGTTTTGGCCGTTCTTTCATGAAAGTTGATGTCAACAGAAGTTTTTGTGATCCCTCTTAAATTGTGCTCCGCTCGTTTTGTGCTGTCGACATCACTATAACCATCAAAAACCAGCATACAATTTTTCACCGTAGTGTTTCTCCAACAGTTCACCTCTACCGTCTAAGGCTCCAACGACGCTCACAACAATAAGCACACCGACACCCCCCTTAATGTCCCCCTTTCAAAATATACTTCGAAATAATTTTATATCAACACACGAGCATTGATTTATCCATGTACAATATTTTGGAACTAACAAACAAATTTAGTTAGTATTGTTATTGTTGAAAAATTAATTATTTAATTATGAATAATCAAATATAGGTTTAACCTGTCTTGGCTATGTTTCATATTTGGAACAAAGGGCGATAGGAGGTTGATCAATTAAACAATAAACAATTCATTTTTAACAAAAAAATCGTTTTTTTTTTTTCAATTTTCCATCTTCCGCCTCCATATCTCCTTAAGAATTGATCCTACAAAAAAAGTGTATGGAACTTTTTTATAGAGAATTTTATGTAGATAAATTTAGTATATAAACTTTCTCTCGCTAGGGGCATTATTTTTCGAGTTATTAACAAAAAACTGAAAAAAGCGACCTTTAGAGACCCCCCGCACCCTTAGCTTCACCCCCAACCCTCAGTATTTTTGGTATGCTGCTAAGGACACCTTTCCCTACAAGTGTGCCAAAACTAGCTTTTACATGAATTATTTCCGCTATTTGGTATTTTTCGGTCTTCGTTGCCTGAACTATTAGTTAGTTACCTATTATCACAAGACATGCAGGGATGAAACTTCCTACCGAGGTTTGTATACTATTTTATTTACAACCATCATATCCCGATCAAATTTAATAAATCTTTGTTTCGTTCTGAACACACCTAAAATATTACATATGACAACTACTGTCACCAATATAAATAAATGTCAGATAAACTCGGATGGATATTAAGTTCCCGAATAATAAATCAAGAAAAATGTTATCCCATGAAGAATTGATGGATTGTACCCCTCCAGACATAGGTATTATAATATTTATCAATGTGTTATATTTTTAAATATAAAAAATACTCATCTAAAATAGATTAACGATCACATTATTTTAGAGGGGGAGTACAGGGCGGGAAGTGATCGAGGAGGGCGGGAAGTAGAGGTGTGTAATATGACACTTTCTAACCTTCAATGACGTTAGTAATGACAGCATTACATATATGGTTGTGAATAAACAGTATTTCCCTTGCTGAAATTGAGCCCAGTCTTAATACAATTAATATTTTTTAAAAACAAAAATCCTTACAGACAAAATGACCAGTAGACGCGACTGATCATCTCCACTTGAATCTATTCACAGTGCTCATATTCTACTTGAATTTAAATAAAGATGACAACTGTGTACTATACGTGTATTCTAATAGACCCAACATACATATTTATATGTTTCTCATTGTTGTTAGTGCAAATAAAATTTGTTAACTATACATACCTAAATTGTTGTTTCTTTGAATAAGTGGTTATGTGACAGTTAAGTTTTTTTGTATCGATCAAAAGTCTTCATATTAGGAATAAATTAGTTGTTTCTTCTGTATAGAAGAAGTGCGTTGAACGTGCTAGTCGAATATTTCCATATTATTTCTCTTAGTTCTTTTGATAAATTGAAAAATTCTAGTTTTATTTGTACAAGAAACAGTTGACTATTTAAGCAAACTTTCTTCTACAATAAGTACATGTTCTTTCCAAGTTGAATAAAAGCATATAAAAATTTAGCTTTGGTACAGCTTTAAAGGAAGGCTCAGTATGTGGAGTTTACTCCAGAGTACTAAGCCTAAAGATTAAGTGTGGAATGGGAGACAATACCAGCGTGGTTCAAACAGAACTGGCTGGTATCTCAATTGCCGCAAAAGAACTAACCAGAAAATGAATTTCTGGCAGAAATAACAATCTGCACTGATAGTAGACAAGCCCTACACGGAAAAAAAAAGAATCGTTGTATCAAGTAAAATTTATTTGGATCAATTAAATTAAAGTGTCATATATGCAGGACAAAATATTATTTTGAAGTAATTAAAATAATTTCTTGGTTTCAAGGCAGGTTAAAGTATTGATGCAACTAACTGTTTGTTGACTGAACCAAATATTTAGTCAACTGGACCATTTTCATAAATTATTTTGATAAAATTATTGCTTCGACGTAGTGAATATTTTGTTGAATTGAATCTGAAAAATAATCAAATCAATTGAGTAAAATAATGATTTAGTCAATTTTGTTTTGTTGAACAAATTATAATAAATGATCTAATGAACAAAGGTTATAATCATATCAATTTTGTTTGCTTGGTTCGAAACAAATTTTGGATTCAGGTGAATAATTATGTTGTTAAATTGAATAACAAAATTACTAAATTAACGAAATTCATTAAGCAAATCAAGGAAATTAATTCCTTGCGTTAATTTTGAGAATTCATCAGATAAATTAAATATTTTAGTTGAAAAGTATAATATGTTGATTGAACTTGAAATGCAATCAGTTTGATCAACTGATTGCTAATTTTAATGTAAAAATTAAGTTGACATAACATACTGAGTGCTTTAAAAATTAAAAGTTAAATATACTTTATAGCATTTTATTTAAAAAAAAACAACAAAATAAAATATTAATGCAAAACAAAATATAAATTTCTAAAACATAAAATCAAACTTCCACTAACTGCATTTATTTTCAACCGCAATAACTTTTCCATAAATTGGAACCAATCCACTTGCAAATTCACTATAAGGGCATCAGGGAAAATCAAATCATGATGTATGTTGATCTACAAAGAAGTGATAATAAAAATAAATAGAGTTCAATGAATATTCTAAACAAGCATAAAAGAAATTCTTGAATTTTCCAATATAAATATACGAAATGCAGCCCCAATGAATGTATCACATGTCCCTTTCTCAAAAACTGAATTCAGGTAGCACTACTATAACGCTTAGAATTAACAATTTGCAAATTAATGATGATGAATATAAAAAATTTAAGGTGAAGGTAATGACACCTTACATTACCTTACCGTAACTTTGTAAAAAATACATTACTTACTGTTTAAAGCCGGGTTTCAGGAACGACTTTAATCTCGCTTTATATTCATGTTTGTCTAGAACAGGGGTTCCCAACCTTTTTTTGTCTACTGCCCACTTTAAGAATAAATTATTTTTTAACGCCCCCCTTTTTAAACATACTTAAAACCGCTAAGTACTTGTAACTGATTATTGAAACGCAACTTTATAGTATTCGGACAGAGTATCTTTTATTGAAAATAAAACAAACATAATCAATTCTTATATAAAAACTAATGTGAAGGTTGAATCTGATGCTGTTCAATAAGTTTGTTGATATCAGGTTCCAATTTACTCAAAAACAGCCGCAAGTCGCTACGTTCGAACGAATTCTCTTTTTAGTAAGCAGCGTTACCACAGCACTAAATCCACGTTCACACAAATATGACGATGGGAATGCTATCAAAAATCGTTGAACAATTGACCACAATCCAGGGTACAATTGCAGGATCGGTTTTTGTAGCCAAAATTCTTGATATCCATTTTCGAACTTGATTTTTATTTCTTCGTTTGTTGTCAATTCTATAAGTTCTTCTTCCAGCTGAGGTGACATTGTTGTGTTAACAGTTGAAAACGGATCCAATACCCAATCTGGTATTTCCAAGCTTAAAATGTCCTGGTATCGTTCGGTGAAGTCAATGTGGAGGTTTTCCAAATGTTGGCAGTAGGCAAACAAGTCGTCGTTACTGCAGGATACTAATAAATTCGGAAAATTGTGAAACTCACGTCTGCCCATATTCTTTTTGTGCAGAAGCAGTTTGGCTGCGAAAGCAGCAACGACATTTTTTGTTTTAATTAAATTTAGTTCATCGCCTTGCAGTTGGAGGTTCATGTCGTTGAACAATTTATACAGGTCTGTCATGTAAGCTATATCATTCTTTGATGTTATGAGCTTGTTGCGCAGTTCTGTCATAGCCGGAGCGCCATCCGTAGCAACTGATATAATATTTTTCAAAGGAATCTCTTTCTCTTCACAAAACTTTTCCAATGTATTGAATATGGTTTCCCCTTTTGTATCTGTCTCCAAATTTCTGGCAAACAATAGTTCTTCACGTATTTTCTCATCTTTAATATACCTCACGTAAGATAGCAACAAGGCTTCATTAGTTGGTAAAGTGGACTCATCGAGCTGAATTGAGAATTGACTAGTCCACAGATGATTGCACAATGATTCTTCAATGTTTTCAACCATTTCATCAATTCGTCTTTGCACAGAATTATTACTCAAAGGAATTTTTCGGATAATATCTGCGGCCGGTTTATGAAGCACAGTAGTTATTACTCCCTTCATTGCTGCAAAATTAACTCTTCTCCGATGCTGTGTGGTTTGCCTTTTTGAGCAATTAACAAAGAGATATTGTACGAAGCTCGAAGTCTGTCGTCATCTTGCTTAGAAGTCGCCGAAAATAGTTTTGATACACTTGGCTGAGTATTATGCTTCTTCTCTAGGTCTTGAAAATATGCTACAGTCTTTCTTATCTGGATGCATTTTATTCAAATGATCTTGCAGTCTTGTAGGCTTCATTGCTTCGTTCGAAAATGTTTTTAGACATAGAAGACACAAAGGCGACGACGGGTTTGTGGGATTTTCAATAAATCCGAATTTAATATATTCCGCAGAGTATTGCCGTCTCTTCTTTTTTACTTCCGACATTGTTTTGTTTTGAGAAATACGTAAGTGTTGAAATCAAGTACTGCTTATCTATTATGCGCGAAACCGCAAATGAAAATAAAATAAATTTACGTCGTTTATATAGGATTGCATAAGCAGCACGCACCAACAGGAATAAGACAAACGTGCTGCAACGTGCATAAACTCGTTTATCTCATTCGACGCCCAATCGTACTCGACAAGCAAGAACAAGTATTATAGAACCAGCCGATTGATACAGGAATGTACAAATCGGATTATTTAACAAAAACTTGTTAAAACATGATTGCCCGCGGTCTATTATATCGAACCGAGTTTGAGCTATATCTTAATTAATATTAGTTGATGTTCACAAGATGTAGTCGAGAGTCGAGAGCTCAGTCGGTGTCTAAGAGTCTTCCTAGCTAGGTAGATGAAATTATAAATCGACCCCAAAGCCCTACACAACGCCCCCTTTTTTTTCTGGGTCTCTTACCGCCCCCCTTTAGGCCTGCAGCGCCCACAAGGGGACGCTATCGCCCACGTTGGGAAAGACTGGCTCTAGAATGTGAAGTGTGCGATATATTTAAGATACAACTGATACAAGACAAACTACCAAAAATGAACAACTTTTCGGAAGAAACGAGATAATATTTATAATATTTGTAAATAGAATACAGCTTTAAAGGAAGCATTAGATGGCAGTTAATTTTGACGATTGTTATATGCAACAACCCTCGTAAACAATAGAAAATTACCAACATGTCTACACATTTCATTTCAATTAAAATACCAATATTTAAAAAAATGTGCATACTAGGTAATCATGCTGTAGGCAATAAATGGCATGTAAACATACAATGCAAATATAAAATTACGCCCTGGGTAATCATAGTAGAACTACGAAAGTGGGAGGCGTCCGCGAATATTAGCCAAAAGGGCTCCGGTACGTTAATATTTGATTATACTTTTACCTCAATTACAAAATCATTTAATAATGGTTGCTTATCAAAGATCAATAAGAAAAATAAATTTAAACGTGTAGTCTGTAATTTTATATAAATATATAAACTGTTTAATATTTTCAATGTCCTCCGGATAGAAAGTAGCTAAAGTCGCGGACGTATTCACTGTTATTCTATTGTCAATGACATAAAATACAAACAATAAAAATGGAAAAATAAAATAAGAGGACGGTAATTCTATGCATTAACATCATCTTTATCACCGATAAAACAAGAAAGTAGAATTTTACGAGGATAGTACTATATTTTGCGTGAATAAATGAGGGGTGGTGCACAGCATAGATAAAAAAATACTTAGGTATAGATGGGAAACTGGCCCGTGGCGCCCTCTATTTGTACAGGTGGCGCCACCTTGAGAGCCCCGTCAGTACTTTAACACAAATGATGGTTGTGAACTTCGCTAACAGCCGAAAAATAAGATAACTGTTATTTTACAGTTTTTGGCGGCATATTCAAAATTACTGTAATTTTACATTTATTACTTTTTTGATATTTCATTTAAAGTTACTCAACACTACTTCCAAACGTAGCGTAAAATCTTTTGCCCATCTTCTTCTCCCATTACTTGAGAATACCGACCTTTCAATGACCACTCCGCTTCCCCAACCTCATATCCCTCCTTGGACTAAAGAACTTCCTCTATTCAATACCTCCCTTACCAAGTTCAATAAACATGAATCGCCCCACATACTTATAAATAAAGCATTTTTGGAAATATTAGAAAAAACACCATATGATGTAGTTCTCTACACAGACGACTCAAAAACTTCTTTTGGTGTTGGCTGCTCCGTCACAACCAACCACGAACTAATAGGTTCCTATCGGTTGCCCTCAACATGTAGCGTTCACACTGGTGAGTTGTATAGCATCTTCCAAGCTTTCAAGCAAATCTCTTATCCTGTCAAGCGCGTCGCCATTTGTACCGATTCACTTTCCTCAATTAATTCACTCGATATTATCTTTACTGACCATCCAATAGTTCAAAACATCCATGACATCTATCAAACTCTCTCAGCTCGTGATGTAACAGTCTGTCTTATCTGGCTCCCATCTCACATTGGAATTACTGGCAATTAAAACGCTGACCACCATGCTAATGAAGCCTCTTCTTCCATCACCACAACAACGTTCCAGCTCCCAGATGATATAAAACAATTATTCAAAAAGTCCGTCAAGCAGTCCTGGCAAAATTTTTGGCACAACAGCAAAACAGCCCTTTACGATATACAACAATTAATCGGCTGTCTCTCCCTCGATTTATTAACCAGGAGAGAAGCTGCTGTCATTAGACGAGTTTATGTGTTTTGAAGAGACAATAACCTACAGAAAATTTTAAATTTGTACTTCCATCCCCTGAGAAGATTTGACATAAAATATGAATTTCTTCTATACCTTTAAACAGCCTATATCTCACAAACTAAGAAGGTTAGAGAAAAGTTGCAATTGGGTATTTCAAATATTTCTCAACGATCTATCATGTCTCTAATTCACGGTACTTATTTACTATACACCCTGTATATCTCCGGAAACTTCCTACTGCAACATTTATTATTTATTTTTAAAATGGGTGTGGTCTTGAAGTCGAATAAAGTCTGTACAGAAAGTACGAGGAGTAATAAACCCTAATTAAGTATGCAAAACCTTTACAGGGAGCACCATGAAGTTTTTGATAAATCTCTTACTTTAAATTACATTTCTTCTGCAAATCTAAAAACCAGGTAGATCGACCCCGTATTTGTTTCAGTTGTAGCAAAATTTAGGGTTTCTTCATTGTTAAAGGATTAGCAGATAAGCAATAACGCAATGCAGTGGTGTGTATTTTGGGAAAAAAATACGTTTTAAATTATAATATAAAAAAAAATGAAAAGAAATAATCATTGGAATACATTTATTACTTACATTTTATTCTATATCCGACTCGGAAGAGGAAGAATCGTTGTTGACATTAATAATAATAGGGTCGATTAATTCATCACAAATATTGTCAATTTTCAACATATTTGCCTCTACTTTGATAACATGCTCGATACAGTTTGTCCAATTTTCCTTACTAACATGACTTACAGCACTCTCAAACAATTTCACAACATCGTTTATTTTAAAAGTAGTATTTTTTTTCCAACTTCCCCCTTTACCTGAGCCCATATTAATTCTATGGGATTAAGTTCACAATGATAAGGGGGAAGTCGAAGAACTGATATACCACGAGAAGAAGCCATTTCTTCTACAATGTAGGTTTTGTATTTATTCTTGTTCATTTTTGCAATTCTGTAAAGTTCTTTCCTTAGTGGATCTTTTGGAAACTTAATATTTTTCGAAATAAGCCACTCCAAAAGCTCTGCTTTACGCCAACGACTTGTGGGCAATGCTTCTCGTAACCGTGAATGGTAACTTGCGTTGTCCATAACAATAACAGCCCCTTTTGGAATCAGATCCAACATTTGAACAAACCATTCCTCGAAGACATCCCCATTCATATCTTCGTGATAGTCCCCCGTGCGTTTTGAAATAAAAGTTAATAATCCACCATCAACAAAACCTTCAGAACTTCCAACATGGACAATGATAAGTCTCTTTCCTTTTCCAGATGGTGGCTGCAAACCTAACGACAAACCTTCCACGAATGCCTGCCTTCCGCTTTTAATGTTTTCATCTTGCCAAGATTTGGAAACTGTATATCCAGCATTTATACACACATATATACAAAAATATATAAAATAATTATTGTTACAGATTGGTTTGTTTTCTATTATGAATAAACTGTGTTGCCTTTCTTTATCAAACTTACTAAAATTTATGTACCTCTATCACTTTTTTTTATTAAAATTAGTACATCCCGTTACCTCTGACCTAAATCGTATATTCTTTAGCATAGCTGCAACTCATTCGTTCAATACAAAATGTACCTTACGGTATACCCTCTTAAAATATATTTTGGTACGTCTATGAAATCTACTTAAATGAATGATTTATTACTCCTCGTACTTTCTGTACAGACTATAGGCATTTTCAGTGGCTCAATTCCATTTTGATACTTTGGCATTAACTTAAATAATTGTGACAGTCTATCTTGACATTTTATATTTGTTGACAGGCGCTAACAATGTATAAATGTATTTTATAAACTGCAAATTGTCATGTACGGCAGAGGATCTGCTCAATACCAAGTCACCTTATAAAATTCCAATTAACCTTATAATATCAAACGCCGAATAAATTTTACTACTGTTTATCGTAATTTTAACATTTTAGTAATAAAATCTACATACATAAATATTATAATTCCAATCATGAAATTCTTATCACAAAATAATCCGATCTAACACAATATTAAATATATAAATATATATGAAGACTGTTTCTTTCGAGTTTAAAGAGAAACTTGTTGGAAAATAACGGGCACGCTTATTAGTAGTTGGATTGGCCAACGTGAAACTAGCCGTTTTACCGTATTAGATGCTTTTGAAACATCTTTATTATTCTTACATATATTTTTTTGTCACATCAAGAAAATATGGTTGTTTTTATTTAATAAATAGAAGTGCCATCATATATTTTCGATATTTATTTTTCACTTCTATAATACTCTTTACATTTTTTGTTTCATATACTCTCTAACTCAGTTTATTTATCATAAAATTATTTTATCTACGACCACCTTTAAAATTACTCATTTACGAACCAAAAAAAAAATATGTCAAATACATACCAATGACCAATGTTTTTTAAATGGGGCTTTCATTTTAACACTCTTTTTTAGCCACGTATTTATCGAGTTGCCTTGAATTTAGTCGGTTGTTGTATAAACTTTTATACTATCAGTAAATTTGACAAAAGTGTCAGACATAGTAAAAAATATTTTCTGTTATATTTAGAATTTTAATTACACTTATTTTAAATGGAAGAACCTCGAAAAGAATGCTTTTCTTCGGATTGCACACCACCTGAAATTAGAATCCCTTCAAAGCACATTTTTATATTTTCACTTCATTTAGTCGTAGATAAAGTTTTGTATGACACTTGTGTGTGAAGTACTTTTGCGCACTCGTCGCGAAAAAGGTACTTGCTACGTTCTTGCCTTGCATTTTCGCAACTAGTGCGCAAAAGTATAACTTCACGCACTTGTATCACGAATAACCATTATTTTTCAGTAATTCTTGATTGCTCAAGACTTGAGGCTCAAGTACGTCACTGACTACCGTAATTACTTAATTTTTAATCTCCTGATAATAGAAATTATCCTAATCTAGTCCTGATACGGGGTGAAACTACCTGCCCAACATAAAATTGAAATAAAAATTGATGTTTACTATAATATTTTAGTATTGTATTGGTTTTGCAAGTGTCACGCATTTCTATCTCTACTCTACTTTAAAAAAAAATAATAATAACTCAATTTTAGTCACCACCTTTTAAGGGTGATATCTCGGAAAGGGGTGGGCTGAGGAAGTTTTGTTATAGGACTTCCTGAATTTTGTAGCATGAATTTTGAAACGCCCTGTCTATTTTGTGAGGAATTTCAAAATAAAATCATAATATTTAGAAAATAATAGAAACATTTTTAGATGTTATAAATAGAAAATTTGATATTTCATATGAATGAGACAATTTTTTAAAGTAAAATAATTATTATTTTATAAATTTGAAATTTATAATTGTTCAATAAATTAGGATATTTGAAACGGAAAATGATTTAATATCAAATTATTTAAAAATTTGAAATATATTAACAATATAATACAAGTTGAATAGAAAAAAATTATATTTAATTACAGAAAAATAGAAAAAATTAGAAAAATATTAATTTAATATCAAACTATTTCAAAATTTAAAATAAATTAACAATATAATACAAGTTAAATAGAAAAAAATTATATTCAATTACAGAAAAATAGGAAAAAATTATATTTAATCACGAAAAATAGGAAAAAATTATATTTAATTACAGAAAAATCGAAAAAATTTGAAAAATAATTATTTAATATCCAACTATTTCAAAATTTGAAATAAATTAACAATATAATACAAGTTAAATAGGAAAAATTATATTTCCTTACAAAAAAATAGAAAAAAAATCATATTTAATTACAGAAAAATAAAAAAAATTTGAAAAATAATAATTTAATATCAATCTATTTCAAGCTTTGAAATAAATTAACAATATAATACAAGTTAAATAGAAAAGAATTATATTCAGTTACAGAAAAATAGAAAAAAATTATATTTTATTACAGAAAAATAGAAAAAAATTATATTTAATTACAGAAAAATAGAAAAAATTAGAAAAATAATAATTTAATATCAATCTATTTCAAGATTTGAAATAAATTAACAATATAATACAAGTTGAATAGAAAAAAATTATATTTAATTACAGAAAAATAGAAAAAAATTATTTTTTCCGCAAATCGCTAGGAAATTTTGACATTCCTGTCAAAATTTCTTGAAGAAAAAGTCAGGACTTCCTTACTGTAAGGAAATGATATTTCCGTACAGTTGTTAGTGTTCTACATAAATGATTGAAAACACATTGCTTATAAGGAATTAATTTATATTTTGAAAACATCAAGTCATTGCTGAATACATTTTTAAGATCAATTTGTTATATTTACAGTAATTTGACAGTTAGTACAATTATTGAACATTGGAGGAACACTCTTAGAACTATGAGAAACATTTTGGACAACATGCAGGGTGGTAGGTTCATTTTGTTGAATATTTTGTACTGTGAAAATTTTATTTGCCACCTCAACCTTATTGTTAAGCGATTCTTCGATATATCCTTCAGCAACGTTTGATGACTTCCATCCGCCATGCCTCTTTAAACTAGTTATGTCGGCACCAGAGTCAACCAATATTGTTGCAGAAGACCGACGAAAGCAGTGACCAGTATATTCTGTCGGATTTACCAAGTTCAAATATGTAGCAACTATTTTGGGCATTTTTCTAAATTGATGAATTCCTACCACTTGTCTACAACCCTTTCCGCTTTGATATTTAAAGAAAAATCGGTCACTGTTCATATTTTCTGGTCTTAACGAAACATACTTTCGATAAACATTCAAGTAGATCTGATTAATTACAAATGATCTTGGTTTGTTGGTTTTCGAATCAGGTATGCTGATTAAAAGCTTAGATTCTAAGTCTTCTATATCGTGTACAGTCATTCGGACTAACTCATCCATTCTACAGGCCCCAGAAATACCAAATATTACAGCCACCTAAAAAATAAATAAAGCTATAATCTAAATAGAAATTAAAACCTTGTAAATTACCTTAATCATTAAATTTTCTTTATCTGGAGCTTCCTGGATAAATTTTTCAATTTCTTCCTTCGTTAAAATCTTAGATTTCTTTGCCCTATAACCTTGAGCTTGCCGTTTCAATAAAGAACGAAGTTTTGAGTATGTAGATATATCTACATTGTGTTTAAGTGCAAGGGTTGACTTCAGCATTGAATAATTGGCCCATAATGTTGAAGATTTCATCTTTAAACAAAGGTCTAGGAAGTATGCCATTACAACATTTTCTGAGAAAGAACTCGTATTTTTACTCATGCGATAATCCATAAAACGTCTGTATGCATTTTCGTACTTTTCTCTTGATTTCTTTGGCAATAATTCTAATGAAGCAGTATTCACTGCCTCAACCAGCTCTGGAGGAGTCCCAGGAGTGGAAATTTCATCATCACTTATCATTTTACTTTCGAGAACACCAGCAATTAAATTTATAAGCGTCAAGTTTGACAATTCAACCTCAATACGTTTCCATAGTAACCCAAGTAATTTTATTAGGAATTTCAAAGCACCATTTATTTGGGAATAAAATTATCGCGTGTTTTTTAAATCAATCAATATCTGTCGAATTTTAAACGATTTGCGGAAAAATAGTATGTTTACCTCGTAGGAAAAGCCACATTCCTGGACTCTGTGTTGCTAAGTCTCGGCTTGCGCCTCGACAGTCGTCCAGGAATGTTAAGCTTTTCCTACCCGGTAAACAATGTACTATTGTCACTAATTTTGAAATACATTTTTCGTCACCAATTGCATAAAATTTTACTTTATGCAACTAGTTACAAAAAGTAAGACGTTTCATAATGTCAATCAGTTTTAAAAAGTGTCACTTTATATGTCAAAATTAGAAAAATGATTTTTCAAAATTTTTCCTACTCATTTTTCTCCCCCATACTACAAACACATCACACTTTAAAATCAGATAATTCTCCACGTTATTCTTGGGATAAAAATTGAACTTCATCAATCGCGACAGTGTGTGTAATATGAATAATACTGTTAAAACTCGACTCATCGTCGATAATGAATATTTCTAAAATTTCTGTCAACGCTGAATATTATCAACATAGTCGATAAATGGTTAAATGGTCTCTTTCATACGAAAATCTTTGAAGCGGTTACATTAATCGAAATTTTTGCAATTAAACCCATCGAGAATCACAATATTACACAAAGAGGGGACTTCATCTAAGAACCATAATTGCTAGAACCCGATTTATACCCGACAATAACAATTGTTAACAAGTTCAGTAGCGTACGTATTTTCAAAGTCATTAATTTTATAGTTTTGTGACCCCCTACTATTTAAAAGTTGTATGTTATTTAATTATATGAATATTAATACTACAATAATTATTAACTAAATTTTTTGTGGCTCCATAATTTTTCCATCTCTCACCAAAATTTCTGTTACTCTTTGAAGTACTGATGCAGACTTCTGGCTTCGTAATATTGTATAAAGCTCCATTTGTAACTTCCTTATTATTGTTCACCCTATACGCTAATTAACTACACAATTTTCCCTAATATTTACTCGTCCCCATCTTTATTTCCATCCCTCCTTATCGCTCGGACTTTAATGGAAGACTATCCCTATTTCCCCGCCTATAATACTTGATGGTTTCTATCTTGATCGCAGAAAATTTGGTAATTTTTTACAGTTGAAGATATTTAGCTGGAATAAAGACGCTTCGATTTGAAAGAAATTGGCTTGTCAAGTCGTAAATAGATAATGGCGTGAAGTTGACTTTGAATGTCCACTTGAAACGGTGATGTCGAGTGGGTTACGAATATTTAAATTGATTCATCTAACTGGATCTGGCACACAAGTCGATGGAGTTTGGTTTTTAATGAAATTTAAAGAAGGCATTTAAAAGAAAAAAATATCACAACGAAAAAATGCGTAAATGAAAAAGCTGTTGCCTTGTCGACATCTGTTTTTTTTTTGGAAATCAATTAGTTAATATTAAAAAAAAAGTGTGGGTAACCAGCGATAGAACGTGGAGTATGTGGGTAGTGGAATAAGTCAGAGAAAAAAATACGAAAAAAAGGAAATGATGAACGTTCTATCTATCATATTAATCGAGTTATGAGCATCTTTAGTTTTGAAAAGTGGATTTTTGAAAATTTCATGACTCAATTTGGAGGCGAAAAAATGATTTTATACAAAAACAGACTGTGAAAGTCGATTTCTCGTCCCAAAAAACCCCTCGGGACGAATTTTGAGCATTTTTTATGTCAAAAACATTTTTTTTTTGTCGAAAATTTTGAAGCAAGGAGTAGGTATGGAAATATTTTATAAACTGGCTTCAGCTAACTTCCTTGTTACACAAAATTGTGGAATCAAAACCCACTGGAATATGTAAAATTGTCCGCTGAATCGATTGGTGAAGACTAGAACGTTCTATCTATCATATCAGTCGAGTTATGAGCACTTATAGTTTTGGAAAGTGGATTTTTGAAAATTTCATGACTCAATTTTGAGGCGAAAAAAAGGTAAAACGTGTCGCAGGACACACGGTAGGTATTTTAATTCCTTTTAAGCAAAAATTATGTAATACATCTGACGTTATAGATAAACAATTTGCATATTCCTCGGTGGTCGAGTAGTAAGCAAACCAGACTCTCACGCGGTAGACCCGGGCTCGATTCCCCGTGAAGAAGTTTTTTTTTATTGTTAATTTTTTTTTAAATAATCATTCTGCTTGATATTAATAACAACAACAGGTAGACGTATGAAATATTCAGCAGAATATTCATTATTATAGATAATGGTACGGTACCCTTCATGAGGGAGTCCGGCTGGCAACATCTACTTATAACAGCATCGTATATTTAAAAAGGGAAACCGTAGCATTATACAAATTGTACATTCAAGAAAAAAAAAATTAGTGGAAACATAAAATTGAATTGTTAATTTTTCAATTTGTAGTTATATTACAGTTTATATAAATTTTTATTTTCTAGATTTTTTCTTGAGTGGGTCGTAGAAAAAATATGCTGTTCGACTCGTGTGGATTGTCCATATCGCACTTCGTCCTCGTGCGATATGGCCATCATATCCACACTAGTTGCACAAACTACTATTTCTATCAAAATATGCCCTTTTACATTTAAAAACAACCTGCCAAATGTCAAATCAATTTATCCATCCATTTTAAAGTTATCGAATTAAAACATTCAAGTTTTCAAAATTTCAACACCCTGTATTTCGAAAAGTAAATGTGCTAGATCCCTTAATTCTCATATCATTTTGTCCAATTTTACGAGAGGAATCTACATGCAAACGTTGTAA
Source organism: Galerucella calmariensis (assembly GCA_910591675.1). Taxonomy (NCBI): domain Eukaryota; kingdom Metazoa; phylum Arthropoda; class Insecta; order Coleoptera; family Chrysomelidae; genus Galerucella; species Galerucella calmariensis. The sequence continues at coordinate 25,169 of CAJUYG010002820.1, forward strand.
TTACCCTTAACGTTCGAGATGCTTATACCATTTTTTGCGCGATCGTATTGAAATAAATTCCGAATAAAATAATTTAAATTTCTTCGAATTGAACAAAATGTCAAATGTGACATTTATACTTCTCGATCAGTTTAAAATATATTTTGCATTTCGGTGAAATTGTTTTTCTTTTTATTACTTTTCGACGTCTGAACGGTAAGTAAATCACTTACCGACGTGTTAAATTTAGGAACCAGTAAACACAACCTACCGTCCTGACAACCGATGCTGTAAATAAACAAAAAAGATCAATCGCGCAAAAAAAAATATGGAAATAATAGTAAAAATTTATCCGAACAAATTCAAGTATATCACCAGCACTGCTAATACCAGCTTTGCATAGAATTTTAATATAGCGACGGTGGTTCAGTGGTAGAATGCTTGTCTTCCACGCGGGCGGCCCGGGTTCGATTCCCGGCCGAAGCATATGAATCGCTGCTTCGTAAACGAGAGAGAGACTCAGGAGAGAGCACTCGCACGCAAGCAGGGCACATAACGAAGCAACGTAACATAACGTAACGTAACGGTCAGATATTTTGCGTCGCGACCCCTGGTCGCTCAAACATAACCTGACGTAAAGAACTAAAGTTCCAACAATGATTTTATACAAAAACAGACTGTGGCAGTCGATTTCTCGTCCCAAAAAATCCATCGGGACGAATTTTGAGCATTTTTTTGTAAGTATATATAAAATTGTCGGCTTAATCGATTGGTCTATCTATCATATTAGTCGATTCACAGAGCCGGAAAATCAAACAAATAACATTTTTTGCCAAAGTAAGTTCGCAATTCTCACAATTCAATCAACATTTCCCATAATTCCACAAAAAATTATATGAATTTGGAATTTTATGGGATTAAAATGTTCACAGGAGGTATTCATTCTTCCTGACGATTTTATTTCACACAAAGACGTTCTATAACAGCCCGAACAAAAGCTAATTAATGACAGATCGTTACCAAGTACGTAGTCGGAGTCCCGTTTTAGGTATTTCAGTCGTATGCAACGAATATAATACGAACTTGGGAACGATAAAACATTTTTCAAGACACAATTAAACAAATTTACACAAAACCGCACTTTAATTTGATCCGTTGATTTCTTCGACAAGTTTTTCTTTTTGTAAAAGGAATTAAGCTTCGCTCGTTGTTAACAAACTGGAGATATGGATAGTTAGATAAAAACAGAGGTGAACTGAATATTTTTTAAACCCCTCTCGGTTACCGGATCTCATGAAAAAATAACTAATTCCCGCTGGACGTTTCAGTAGCCACTTCTAACTCCCCAGCGCTGACATAAGACATTCTCTGTCAACGGTTGCCTCCGTTTTGACAACGCCAAAGCCAAACTTCCTCTGTCCACCACGAGTTAGCTCTTTTTTCCCTATGGACTGTATTTAGGTATTGTAATCCCGCAAAATCATGCATTCCCGCGGGAACCCGCTGCTTTAATAATCTGCTTGATCCCACAAATAAAATATTTCGCGCTAAAACTTTCGCGTAAATAGCGAGTAGCACGAGCAAGACGTTGCCCACGTTGGGCGCTAATTTGTAGTTTGGGACATCTTCA
>CAJUYG010002820.1:26877-40073 GCA_910591675.1 Galerucella calmariensis
AAACAAGCACTAAAAACCTGGACAGCCAGAAGAGCTTTAAACTTCTGGCATAATGTACCAGGATTGGATCATTCGAAGGCTTTTATACATCCTTCGAAGAATGTCTCCAAACAACTGTTAGACTATAGCAGGCATGACCTACGTTGTCTAACAGTCCTTTTAACAGGCCACTGTCATCTGAATCATCATATGTTGAAACTTGGACTGTCGGAAGATCCGACTTGCCGTCTTTGTTTGGAAGATGATGAAACAACAGAGCATATAATTTGAGGAGCGGGTAAGCATACAACACGGCTCTTTCAACTGCGCATGACTCAAGACTTGCCCAAGATGTGAAAACGTGGTTAAAACTACATATTCCACCCACCACGTCAAATTTAGTAGTTGAGGTGCGCATGCGTCCAATCAGCCTTTAACCTTTTATTCGATGTGACTGAATGTGAGCTGATTAGCGCAGTTGGTAGGGTATTGAGCTTACAACTCAGAGGTCGTAGGTTCGAAACCCGATTAGGTACTGGGTTTTTTTTTTAGTTTTTTATTCCTTATTTTCTGATATTTCTATACATAGTTACACTTTGATCAACCGGGTTTGGGCCTGGGTTTTCTTGTTTTTTTTTTTTAGTTTTATATTTCAGATATTTACATATTTATTTCAATATTGTTATGTTACTATTAAATTTGGCAAAGGCTTGAGTCATGCGCAGTTGAAAGAGCCGTGTTGTATGTTTACCCGCTCCTATAATCTGTGCCTACCCCGCCTCTGCTCCATAGTCCAGTCTACAAGTTGAAAATCGTGAAAAATAGAGATAAAGCTCCTAAAAATATGTGCAATAGCTCATTGGATTCGGAATGACCTCTAGAAAAATGTGGTAGGTTAGGTGTGTGGTGAGTGGGACTTCGGAATGATCTCTAGAAAAATGTGTTTTGAGGATTTTACTGCACGTAAAAAATTGCAATTGTTATTAACAAAATAAGATGAAAAAAAAGAGGTATTTAGGTTTTTGTTAATAACTCGTAAACTATTAATATTTACGATATTTGGAAAAAAGGTCCTTAAAGAGGGGGAAATTTCCGAAAAAAAAGTTCCAGCTTCCGGAACTCTACCTCTATTATTAATAGTTTTAATTTAACGCTGAAAATAGGGCTCCGCGCAGCGATTACGGCATGGGTGCTCTGCCGCTAAACACGGCGTACCACAGAAATTTTTTTTAACAAGATGCATTCACACGAGACACAGATAAGGAGTACGTGTCCGGCCACTGAATCGAAGTGTCTCTGCCTCACTAGTGTCCAGACACTGTGTCTGTGTACGGGCCACACGTAATACATGAACTTTAATTAGTACGTACAGACGGGAAACGCGTTTCCAAGTGTTTACTTCAATGGTTGAATGAATATTTAAAAATATATTTGTGTTGGATTGAATCAGATACACGTGTACGACTAGTGTCTCGTTTGACACTTTTAGTGTTTTGAATCTTGATTCTAGTGGCCGGCCACAGAGTGTCTCATCTGGAAGCGCTCTTACATTGGGGGCTTTTGGGTTTTTTCATCTGATAGATTTAGAAGCGGATAGTTTCATTGAAGGCGCCGCAAAAGGCAGTATGCTAATAAAAAATTATTGTACCTTCATTATATTTTCCATTGGGGGTGGGGGCTCAACTCTCAACCCCCCCCCTCCCTTAAATACGCCTCTGTGAATAAATATATATATATATATATCAATACCACGCATTTTCCTTATAATCAATTAGGATTTGATTTAGTGGTAACGTCATTGAATAAACAATGGTACCGGCATCAAATCCATATAATCAAGTACGAAAATTTCATCGTTCGAAATTGTACCGTCTTGTTAGAACGGTGCTATAGTAAAGAGAATAAATGATGGCATTCATCACGCCTAATCATAGAGTCGACTCCTGGTTTTTGTTGTTACCATTCAAGAAGAGAAGCAGAAGAAGAGATGTTGAATACATTAGTAGGTGGTACGGGGTAAAAGACAACTGCACTAATTTCACGATGATGAAATACCGCAATTAGGTTGATTATTTATTGGCTTTGTCGTTAGCCGATATAATAGAAGCTTCTAATATTCTTAGTTATACGGAGTGTCTCAAGAGTTTGATGAACAAACTGACTATGGTAGGTTAGGTGTGTGGTGAGTGGGACTTCGAAATGATCTCTAGAAAAATGTGTTTTGAGGATTTTACTGCACGTCAAAAATTGCAATTGTTATTAACAAAATAAAATGAAAAAAAGAGGTATTTAGGTTTTTTTTAATAACTCGTGAACTATTAATATTTAAGATATTTGGAAAAAAGGTCCTTAAAGAGCCGCGCGTTCTTTTTAGACACTGGCGGCCGGCCACAAACTGTCTCGTCTAAAAGCGCTCTAATGTATTTTTACTTGCGCGATTCTTTTCAGACACTGGTAGCCGGCCACTATAGATACGTGACTGGTTATTCATTAGGAAACTGTATACTTTGGCAAGTTTATTTGAAGCCGTGAAAGGGATGCAGTCAAAAACATTCGATATTGCCACGTTAAACTATGAAAAAGCTAAAGTGCTAAGTATGTAGTGATAATAATTAGAAAATGGACTTTTTATTATTAATAGTATCAACAATATGATTAAACGTTAATTCTTCAATGTGCTTGTTTCCTTGGATTTATTCTATTAACATTTTTTTGGCAATTTATTAATATTAAAAGATAAGCACTTTTCCAAATTTGTTACGGGCTTCTTCAAGCTCTGGCAGCGTTGTACGAAAACCATAATGGTAAAAATCAGGACAGCAAAATAGTTATTTATGATACAAGTGCGTGAAGTACTTTACGCACAAGTGTCATACAAAACTTTATCTACGACCACATGAAGAAAAAATAAAAAAATGGGCTCTGAAGGGATTAAAAAACATAAAAATAAGTTTTCTATACGCAAATATATACACAACGAATTCTAATTTCAGGTAGTGAGCAATCCGAAAAAATGCATTTTTCTCGAGTTTCTTCCATTTAAAATAAGTGTAATTAAAATTTTAAATATAACAGAAAATATTTTTCACTATGTCTTACACTTGTGTCAAATTTACTGACAGCACAAAAGTTTATACAACAAACGACTAAATTCAAGACAACTAGATACTAATTACGTAGCTAAAAAAATGGTGTTAAAATGGAAACCCCATATACAAAGCGTTGTTCATTTACGCACGCTTTTTAACTTATGTATAATGTATGATTTCACACATTTTTTTTGGTTCGTAAATGCCTAATTTTAAAGGTTGTCGTAGATAAAATTATATTATTTGATCATTAAAAATAGATGTATGGGTGATTATGACTTTTAATTTGTGCTGTTTATGAGATACAGCGACGTCGATTGATAATTTTAGTAAAAACGATTGGTAGAATCCTTGTCAAATGTTTTTTTTTTGGTAATATTTCTATGTTATATTTATCTGGTGACTAATTTTCGAAATATGTTTGATTTTATTCATCAAACCGCTATAAATTTACATAAAATATCATTAAAATCGATGACCTTTCTGTAGAAAAAAAAATTGGGAATGTTATCGTGTTGATTAGTTTTCGGCAAATCTATCTTTAATCTGAATTGATTTATATATCAATTAATTGGAGTGGAATCTCAATAAAAAACAAATTGATATACAAAATTGGATAAAAAGTATGTAAGTGCTTTTTTCTCTCTTAAATATTTCAACTAAAAAGTATAAGAATATTTTTTTCCTGAAGACGCATCACAAGTTATTATTTAAATTTACTTAGGTGGGGTAGGAAAGGCATAAAGTACGTTTTGGGTATGTCGTTTATTTGCTATTTTGCCATATAGCTAACCTTAAATTTGATTAATAAAATCATCAGGATCGTATTGAGCCAAATTCGAAAAGGCTATGAAATTAGTAACAACGAACATCAACAAGACAAGAAGGGTCACTCTCCGTCGGAACTTTCATGTCCAGCTTACACAAGCGCGCCGACGAATTCCTGGAGCCGTACACGTGCTCGTGCTTATGCGAGGTTGATGCAAACCGCTAGCGATTAAAACGAATAAACGTTCACTTACCAGGGTGATTTAAAAACATCTAGCAATAATTGTTATTGTAACCTATTCCGCTTAGTGGAAATTAAAATAAAAAAGGGAATATCGTCAGGATATTTAATTGGCGAATCTAAACATAATTATAAAAAGAACTGGTAGCAAAAATGAAAGTTACATCAAAAAGTAATAATGTAGTAAGCTACAGATGAGACTAGTAGGTATAAAAATTGACAATAAAATGTTTGCAAATGCCAACTTAAATAGGTATTCTAATATAAAATGCATACAGGTCATTACAGGTTGTTTCAAATCCGAGGCCATCAAAGAGTACCAGCTTACCTAACAGTAAAATACGGGTACTGGGAAAAATATTTATCGCGATTCGAAAATTGTGAGAATCAATACACGAACCATCCAAAACCAAAGGCGTTTAACCAAATAAGTTAAAATCTATGAATTTTGAAAGTCTTCCATATTTAATATGCCGATTTTCAAAGACGTTTTAAGATATTCAATGTTATGTTAGGTTTCATTGATTGTTTCGAAGAATATCTATTTTTCATATCCTGGTTCGCAAATTTAATTGTAAAATAAATCCGCAGCCTAATATATAGGTTTAAAAAATATTTATGAGGAAACTCTTTACAAGGATGTGTAAACAGTAAATTTTCGTATAATTTTCTAAGAGTCGCTCCAACGTTCTCGTAACAACTATTTTATTAAAATTTTCAACAAAGATTATTTCTAGTTGTTTAACATATTCTACAATATTACTAGTAGGTACATTCAGACCTCCATAGTTTTTAGAAGTCGAATATGCTTTATGCTCTAAAAATACAGCCGCTTCTTTTGGTAATGTCTTTTCATCATTATACTTTGTGCAAGCACTACAAGAGTGTTGTAGCAAACATTTTCTTAATAGATAGCCAGAAATGTAAACTATAGCATTGCCATCCGTACTTGGAAGATTTCTATAGTGAAAACTGTCAAAGAGCTATTATTTGTCAATATCGATATACATCGATATTTTTATATTCTTCTAGCATATCAGGAGTTACATTGAGCAAAACTGTATTAATATCTTTAATACAATTGGCACCTTCAACCTCATTAAAATATTTTAGAGAAAATAATTTCTTGAATGCCCCACAAAATTGAATTGGGGTTAGATTTCTGGAGTTTCCGCAACAATTTCTTACTAGACCAAAAAAATTTTCAATGCAATCCTGATTGAGGTTCCTTGTTAAAAGAAATGAATAATTCCCGCATTTTAAGGTTTCCCATAAAGACAGAGCAGAGGTAATAGTAATTTTCCAGCCATTTATAAAGTGCATTGTATTGCTTATACATTTTTCCACGTATGTTGCCTATTCCCATCATTCTGTTTGCAGAACCAAACACAAAACACTAAGTACGTAAATGTTTATTTAATTTCTAAAGGAAAATTCGCTCACTCAAAAAGACAACTGGCATATTTCTTTACATATCCCTACGACGGACAACCTGTTTATGCATATCGCGCGTAGGAGACTTACGGTGCTCTATACTATACACAGCTCTAAAGGCCACACCTAAATTCTACAAACATTTTTGAAAAAAAAAACATCTTCTTTTTAAAATATAGACAATTTAATTTCGCTAGGTGTTGAAAATTTTCAAATTCTCTTCGCTTTTATTAAAATGCAATTTTCAAACAATCCTATAATATGGAATGTTTTAAAAGCTTTTCAAGATGCCGTGCAATTTGCGCATCGCGCTCTATTTACTTAATCAAGACAACCGTGCAATTATCTTAAGCGGATCTAAGGAATTAAATGCCTCAATTATATTAATAAATTTTATTATTTTCACTGAGCTATTCATTTATGCTTCAACGTACTTTCTGATTTATCTAGGACACTATTAAAGCCGTCATTAAAGCTGGAAGAATGATAAATGTCATTTTTTTTAGTGTGTGCTATGCGTAATAAGGGAGAAGATCAACTGCACTGGATTTTCAATTTTGTTTTGTTTTACTTGAGAACTGAACTTTGACGTTTCACGTTATTTTTTCAATCAATTTGAGCGTCAGTTTTATTTGGTAGGCGAAAAACAGTTGTTTGTGTGCATAATTTGCTATTTTCGACTCTTAAGTAAAAAAAATTAAATTTTTTAAGGGGGGCTCCTGCTCCTATTGCAAAAAATTAAATTTTGGGGGTTTTCTGCTCCCAATAAAGAAAAATATTGAATTTTAGAGTTTTCTGCTACTAATTAAAAAAAAGGTAGAACGTGTCGCGGGACACACGGTATGAACTTTAGTTCCTTTTAAGCAAAAATTATGTAATACATCTGATGTTATAGATAAACAATTTGCATATTCCTCGGTGGTCGAGTAGTAAGCAAACCATACTCTCACGCGGTAGACCCGGGATCGATTCCCCGTGGAGAAGTTTTTTTTTATTGTTAATTTTATTTTTAAATAATTATTCTGCTTTATATTAATAACCACAACAGGTAGACGTTTGAAATATTTAGCAGAATATTCATTATTAAATTAAATAATGGTACGGTACCCTTCATGAGGGCAACATCTACTTATAACAGCATCGTATATTTAAAAAGGGAAACCGTAACATTATACAAATTGGACATTCAAGAACTTTACGTTTACCACAGAAAAATTAGTGGAAACATAAAATTGAATTGTTAAATTTTCAATTTGAAGTTATATTACAATTTATAGAAATTTTTATTTTCTAGTTTTTTTTTTCAAGTGGGTCGTAGAAAAAATATGCTGTTCGACTCGTGTGGATTGTTCATATCGCACTTGTACGATTGAGCACTCCGCCTACAGCGTCGTGCTCAAACTTCGTCCTCGTGCGATATGGCCATCATATCCACACTAGTTGCACAAACTACTATTTCTATCAAAATATGCCCTTTTACATTTAAAAACAACCTGCCAAATGTCAAATCAATTTATCCATCCATTTTAAAGTTATCGAATTAAAACATTCAAGTTTTCAAAATTTCAACACCCTGTATTTCGAAAAATAAATATGCTACACCCTTAATCCTCATATCATTTTGTCCAATTTTACAAGAGGAATCTACATGCAAACGTTGTAATTACCCTTAACGTTCGAGATGCCTATACCATTTTTTGTGCGATCGTATTGAAATAAATGCCGACTAAAATAATTTAAATTTCTTCGGAATGAACGAAATGTCAGAAGTGACATTTATACTTCTCGATCAGTTTAAAATATATTTTGCATTTTGGTGAAATTGTTTTCATGCTATTTATTACTTTTCGACGTCTGAACGGTAAGTAAATCACTTACCGACGTGTTAAACCTAGAAACCAGTAAACACAACCTACCGTCCTGACAACCGATGCTGTAAATAAACAAAAAAGATCAATCGCGCAAAAAATTATGGAAATAATAGTAAAAATTTATCCGAACAAATTCAAGTGGATCAACAGCACTGCGAATACCAGCGTCGGTGGTTCAGTGGTAGAAAGCTCGCCTTCCACGCGGGGGGCCCGAGTTCGATTCCCGACCGAAGCATATGAATCGCTGCTTCGTAAACGAGAGAGAGACTCAGGAGAGAGCACACGCACGCAAGCAAGGCACATAACGAAGCAACGTAACATAACGTAACGGTCGGATCTTTTGCATCGCGACTCCTGGTCACTCAAACATAACCTGACGTAAAGAACTAAAGTTCCCAAAATTAATTTTTGGGGGGTTTTCTGCTCCTAATTAAATAAATAAAATTTTGGGGGGTCTTTATGGAATAAAAAAAATTACAAGGCTGTGTTTTTGTAAATAGCTTTATTAAAAAAAATATTGCACAAAATGAGATACTTGTAAAGTCATAGTCACAACTAGGTTGAATGTTGAAATTAAAAAAATATATATTAAATCCTATAAAATTTTAAAATTCAATTTTAATTCAAAATAAATCGGAGGATATGCCTGTTATAGAGGTCACGAACATTTTTAAATAAAATAAATAATAGCCCCAAGCAAACATACAATAATATAAAAATATATTTCCACAATTATATAAAATTCCATTATATACAGTTTTAAACAAAAGAAACATTTATAATAATCAACAGCCATAATATAGTAAGAATGCGTTGTATACAGATTGTCCTCAATTATTTCGAACAAGATAAAAGGATTAAAATGAACATTTTCATCCTTTTTAAATAATTTTACGATCTGAATTGTAATATTTATCTTGTTAAATTTAATTCAGAACATTCTATATTTTTAATACTGAGATAGGCAGTACCCGAAATCAATTAACAATGCGTAATAATAAAAAAATATACGAAAAAATTATAAAAAAAATTTCATCATTTATTATTTTATATATTTTATATAAAATGAAGTAAAATTCACTGTAATAAGTTATATAATACGATATATTATTGTAAATATGAATAATTTGTTTATATATATATATTTTATTTTCAGTGTGACTACATATATTAAGACATTTGACAAACTTTAAATTTCGGTAGTATAAAAAGATCACAAAAAGTTTTTTATTCAAAATTGTTGGTTGGCAGCCCCCCTACTTGAAACGTACTCCACTAACACACATATAAAAACGAACGAACTTTATAAACAAAAAAAATAAGCTCACCAAATGTCTATTAAAAATTTGAGTCCCACTGCTACAATGAAATTTAAAAAAAAAACATTAAATGTGTTCTATTTTATAATTTTAATATTTTTAATGTAAAAAGCATTATAATCCAATAAATACTAAAATAAATATTTTTAAATAATAACAAATATGTGTAAAAGTTTATTGTTGTAAAATACTGCCTTTGTACGTTTGTGAGGTTAGTGTAGTGTAGTTCTAGTTATATCAATACTGTCTGCTAACTTCACATACGTTGCTTTAAATTGTTTTTTATATGATTGCACATTCTCCTGTCCCCTTATAAATAAAATTAAATAAATACATTAAAAAAATATTGCACTTGAAAATACAAAAAAATATATCTGAAATTGATTATTATCAAGAAAGGAGCAAACTGTGTTATAATTCATTTAAACAATTGTTTTTTTAAACCTTAATTATGATTAAATAATAACGTTTGGGAAAAATAACTGGTAAATAAATTATTTTCATTAACACCTATTTAAATCAAGGAAGCTACTTGAATACTGGTAATATTAATTTAAATATAACAAATAACATTTTTGTCATTTGAAAATTGTGTCTTTTATTATTCAAAGAATTATGAGGTTAACTGATTTTCTTCTTCTCCACGCTTCGTGTCATTTTATGTATAAAAATAAATAGTTTTAGAACCCAACTGCTAGATATAATGGAAAATTGAATTAAAATTATTTTCAGTTATGGGATTCTGATTCTAATGCGATGCTATATTTCCCACGGAATATTTGATATTAATTTACTAAAATACAAATTTATTTCGAAAATGTATTCTATGATTGAATGAACTCATAGCATTATCACAACCAAAATACTATAGCAGGGGGTAGGAAAAATATATTTACATGACTATTTCACTAGAGTAAATTGATAACTGACAAAATTTGAAGGTTTTGAACTGGCAATTTTTTGTCTTGTCACGGCAATTTTTTGACGTTTAATATATCAAATCTATGTGTATAAAATTCTATCACTCTGTGATAAAATTCAATATAAAATCTTAGTTAGTGGTTTCTAAGGAAACTAAGTTGTTTATTTATTTATTTAACTGTCTAAAAATTATTAAAACTGTTTCAAAAATTTAAATAAGTATTATTAACATGAATAATACAAGATTTGGAAATAATTCAATAAATGAAATATAGAGTACAATTAAGCAAAGTATACCGCGAAATACAATGAAGACAAAAAATTCTGCGTGGGAACAGTTTAGAATGTTTCTGGACGCACGTAATTATACGTTAGAAAAGGATACTTCTGAACAAGTTATAGCAAAAATTCTTGAAGATTATGGTTTTAACATGAAAAAAAGAGATGGAACTGATTATACTGAAGCTAGTGTGAAAACACTTTGGAATACGACTGCTCAAATGGTTCAGGAAAAATATTTTATAGAATTTAACATCAAAATTGATCCATTTAAAGATATTACCTATAAATTTGCTAGATTGGCCAGGGATACAAAACGTAAAAAGCTTCAGGCTGAACCTGAAACCAGAAAAAGAAGTTCTAACGCGTTTACCAAAGAAGAATTAATGGAAGTGGTAGAAAGCTATTCTGAAGATAATCCTGATGGGTTACAAGAAAACTTTATCATTTATGTTCGTTCGGATTAGCATGGCGTGGAAATGAAGCTGCTAATTGTGATATTAATTACTTTAAAAAAGAATATGATAATAAAGGTAATTTTACTGGCAGGGTAGAATATAATCCAATCTTTTCCAAAACGACACAAGGAGGATCAAAAGCTTTATCTGGCAGTAAGTGGCTGGTAAGAAAAAATGCTAACAACAATTTGTGTCCCGTTCTTTTATTTTTAAAAATTATTGAAAAAAGAGAATCCAATCCTCATCTAGCAACAACAAGATTATTTTTAACAGTACATACAAATTGGGAGAAAGGAATATGGTACAAAAACTCACCATTGGGAATTGATACAATTTCAAAGTGGACGAAAATATCGGCAGAATCAATTGGTATAGACACAAAAAAAATAAAAATAACCAATAATTCACATAGAGCTTCTGCAATATCGGCATTAGCAAAAGAAGGAGTTGGTGAACAAAAAGTAATTAAGCTTACAGGACATTCTTCTGACCATTCTTTGAAACCATATTTACAATTAAATTAAGAACACCATTTCCAACTTATAGAGAACCTTCGAGAAAATGAAAATAAAGAAAAGGAATTCTCAGTTTCTTACTTAAATTCATCACAGGTTATGATGCAAAACAATCCCCAAAATAATGCTACAACTTACAATTATAATAATAATTGTACTTTTTACATAAATAAGTAATTTTTTTTCATAATGTTATTATTTTTTTGGCTTTGAATAATTGAAGTTTGCAATAAATAAAACGTTTAAACATATGATTTTTTAGTTTTTCTCTCGTGAAATAGTCATGTCGAATACCACTCGATTAAAAATTTTGTAAGGTAAAATTTTTCTCTTGTCGTATTCAAGTTTGTTGCTTTTAGGTAATTTTGCTCATGACATTTAATCCAAAACCACTCGCCTAACGGCTCGTGGTTTTGTTAAAAATGTCATTCGCAAAATTGCCAAGCAACAAACTTTCATGACAATCGAAAAATTTTGCCGACAAAATTTTCACTCTCGTGGTATTATATACTCGTTAAACGAAAAATTGTGAAATTAGTTTAGACTTTACACTCGAGGTGGAGATGCTAACTGCTTTGAGTTCATTATTAATTCTTAATACAAGAGTTGATTTTTAAGTATTGCCAGTTCAAGAATTTTCAACGAAACCGATTAAATTTTCAGTGCTTGAATCTCATTACAACATTCCAATGTTTTTGTTAATTTAAATATATAAATATTAATTTTTAGTCCATTCCTTAAAAGTGAAAAAATAGAAAACTGTTTATTTAATTAATTAAATAAGGAATATATCACAAGAAAATATCAAAATTATGGATAAATAGCACTGTACTTGAAAAAACTTAATTATTCCGAAAAAAGTTTATTTTTGTTCTATTCTTGATAATAAAAAAAATACAGTGTGACCCATTTTGTTTGGAAGCACCCCTCTAAATTCCGCATTTCTCAACCGATTTTGATTTTTTTCGTTATATTCAGTATCAAAGAGAGTATTTTGGCACACATTTTCATATCCTAATTACTATTTTCAAGGCCCTCTATGTTAATTTTTCTTTGCCAAAAAAGACAAAAGTACATTAGGCATCTTTTTTTTTCAAATATAACTATACCACTGGATTAAGAATCATCACAAATGTAAACTACCAAAATTTTATGAAAACATTTTTATTAACGACAAAGTTATTACATGAATTTGGAAAAAGTGGTATTCTCATTATTACGTAGAATGTAGACAAATTTAAAAAATGGCAACATAGTAAACAAAAACAAGGACTCAAACATATTGCACAGTGAAAATTCGAAGCCGATAACTTAACCCGTTCTGGAGTTAGAGCTTCTGAAAGTTATGTAAAATTATGTTTAGTAATTTGGACTGTTGGCGAAGTAGTCTATGACAATACGGTCATTAAAATTTCTTGCCTGCAATTTTTTTTAAATACGTTTGGTCACTGCTCCAATCTCAATAAATACTTTTTTCTAATTTTGACATATAAAGTGACACTTTTTAAAACTGATTGACATTATGAAACGTCTTACTTTTTCGTAACTAGTTGCATAAAGTAAAATTTTATGCAATTGGTGACGAAGAATGTATTTCAAAATTAGTGACAAAAAGAATTATTCTATTCATTTAACTGTTATAATACAAGTTAAGAACATAAATTATAAATTAATTAATTATTATAAATATTGATAACACAATTATTGCAATTATTGAAATTAATTCCCGAAAACATATTTTTTTCATTGCTCGAGCTTGCTGTTATTTGGGAAGCGGCGCACATTGCATTAGATGTTTCACCAAATATTTCTTGCGCTATAAGTTTTTTATTATTCATGGAATTTTCAACATATCCCTCCGCAACAGAGGTAGATTTCCAACCTCCATGCCTCTTTAATTTTAAAATATCAGCGCCACTGTCTGCTAGGAAAGTGGCAGAGCTTCTTCTGAAGCAGTGGCCAGTATATATAGAACAGGATTTGAAATACCAAGAAATTGTGCAATAACTTTTGGCAAACTGCTAAATGTGTCAATTCCCACAGGATTTCTGGTACATCTTCCATTCGCATATTTTACAAAAAATCTGTTGTGTTTAAGAACCTGGGGACGCAACTTAATATATTTTCTTAATATTTCAACAAGATTCGTATTTTCAATGTCTCCAGTGGTAATTGCAAACTGCCGTATAACTTTTGTTTTTGAAGGTGGGATATCAACACGAAAATGGCTTCCTTCGTCTTTAACATTTTCAACTGGAAGAAATGTTAATTCAGCTTTTCTGCATGCTCCTGCCATTCCAATTATCATTGCAACCTTAGCCA
>CAJUYG010002821.1:0-26772 GCA_910591675.1 Galerucella calmariensis
AGATGGGGACTGTGGAATCACGCAAATATTTGCGTTAAGCCGCGTCCACATTGGTAAAAATTTATGTTGTGTGTGAAAATTCGACACAAATTTATGCTAGTGTGGACGTGTTCGCAAAAATTTTCGCCGCAACCTACACACGCGATCCTTGGCTTGTCGGTTTTAATTTAAACATCAAAGAGATTTGTGCCGCAGCATCGTTCTAGTGTGGACCACGATACACTTACTCACGGTATGTTCTTGCGCATGTAGCCGACAGCGTGTGACGTCATGTGGGAACCTCAATCAGTAATGTACAATGCTAAATATATGGGAAATACTCTGTTTATGTTTAATTTTCATGCATATTTCCACTTTATGAATGATTATTTAAATGCGACATAGTTTTTTAGCTAGAATATGAAATATTACTTTATTATCAGTAACTTAGTTATCTTTTTTTGGTAAGTGGTAAGTACGCAATGATGCTGGGAGTTAACAATTTACAAAACGTGTAGAAATATGTAGGTAATTATTCTTTACATTTTAAAAAGATTTGAAACAGAAATATTTTATGGGTGGGCAAAATTAAAACACTCCATTATATTATAAATAGGTATGTTATATTTCATATTTCTACCATTATATTTTATTTATTATACAAGACTCCTTAACAAAGGTGTCACGAGCCAAAGGCGAGTTTCGTATGGTTAATGCGAGTGTATTAATAACCATTACATGAAACTTGCATACACTATTTTTTCTACGAACAAGAAATTTGATTTGAAAAAAATTATAAAAAAATGCACCAACCAGGTCTCGAAAACAACATTATGCGGCGCCTTTGCTCACTGTGCTACGGGACCACATTATTGCACTAATAGCATAAAACGTATATAGGTATGTAACTGTTATACAAAATTAGTAATAAATTATTGTAAGCAAAAATTAATTACTTTAAATATGTATTCACCTTGATCATTCAGTATTTTTGGTCTGGTGCTCGACATTTCTTTTAAAAACTAATGCAAAAGATTCAAGATTCATAAATCACACGAATCTCTTAGAAAATGTCATTCTACAGAAAAAATTGGGTCTTCCTACTTGGTTATTTAAAAATATAGATTTCTATTGGCCAATTTTTCAGTTTCATAATGAAAACCAGTGTTATAATAAGTATCATTATGAAACTGAAAATTGGCATTCAATGAATAACTAAGTATAGGAGTAGAAAGAGCTTATATTTACAATCATTTTTTGAAATTTGGAAATTTTGACATATTCTTGTTCCAGTTTTTTCAGGCAGTTTTGAAAACTGATTCTCCTATTAATATCCCTTAATCGTATATACAAAACAAAAATAGCCTTTTATTATAAAACAGTATTAAAATCATCAATAACAGTAAATTAGTAGGTAATAAAATTCCAAATAAACGAATCAACTCGAGTAAAATTGAAATTAAAATTAACAAGACCTTGTATCGCATGAAAATACAATGAATCGAAAGACAGGTGATAGGTGGGTGTAAATTTCTTGTTCTCGCGTGACGTAACTGCGCGGCTCGGACGCATTTGGAAGTAGAAATCAGTATACCGTGAGTAAGTGTATTGTGGTGTGAACGTACTTTTCGTGAAAACCAAGATTGTGACGAATATAATTCCACCATGTCTGATTCAGTGATATTAATGAAGAGAAAATGTGCCGCTTTCATTGTCCGATAAAGACACTTTACTGACGTGGTGCATACAAAATTTTATTGCCAACTGCTCAGAATTCAGAATATAAAAAACTGAGGTATTTTTCATTGCATTTTATTATGACAAAGTAAACAGCACATATAGAACAAATCAACTTATTATTTGT
Source organism: Galerucella calmariensis (assembly GCA_910591675.1). Classification (NCBI taxonomy): domain Eukaryota; kingdom Metazoa; phylum Arthropoda; class Insecta; order Coleoptera; family Chrysomelidae; genus Galerucella; species Galerucella calmariensis. Next base: position 1,844 of record CAJUYG010002821.1, read on the forward strand.
TATATTTAAATTGAAGGTATAGTGGACGTAATATTTTTATTGCAGCTATATAATCGTATATCCCCATCAAGTTATATTGCGGACTATGACGGTATCGTATCGAATTACAGTCGAACAAAAAGCCGACAACTTTAAGTTCGCACAATATCTATTACGTCAAGTGTACACCCTGAAACATTATAAAAGTTAATTCCTGAAGTCAAAGGAGTTCCAACAATAATTTGTTATAAATAAATCGCAAGAAAACTTATCGAGCCGTAATAGGAAGAAGCGTGACGCTGTCAGATGATGATTTTCGAGTAATGTCAAAGTCAAAATACTTTACCTGCCGCATTTAACTATATCTGCCGCAAATGCGACCCTGGGAAGCTGGCGCCGAAGAAATATTTGGCGATGACCAGGAAAAAACTATGTTTAACAATAGGATTTCTGACTGGTCAATGTCAACTAAGGAAACACCTCCATACTATGGGGCTAGTGGACACACCTCTATGCAGGATGAGTGAACAGAAAGATGAAACTGTCAGGCATGTCTTATGCGAGTGTCCGGAGTTATCGTCAATAAGAGAGTGTTTGTTCGGTGAGTCTTGGCCTACACCTGCCGATATAAAGGAGATGTCTCCCAGTGACCTGTCCACCTTCCTGAGAAGGACAGGATGGACAATGACCTAGGAGGACAACTCCTCGGGAGGATGTACAATGGGTCACATGTGGCCTAAGTGCTGTGAGCCTACACACTCACCCTCCCTACTCTACAGATACAGATTTGTGTCGAACGCTACAACATTCAACGTACAACGTAATTTTTTACTAATGTGGACGCGGCTTTAGATACAACACTATTCTATCAAATTTTACTCAATTGGACCTAAAACGAAGGGAAATTAAGAAAGGCAATATCAGTTGAAAATAGGCTGGTAAGCGGTATCTTGCTTTCAATAACATTACGTCAAGAGTTAACAATAATCACCATTTTTTGTCTATTTTAAATATATTCTTAAAAGCAACTAGCACAGGATTAAGAGGTAAAAGATAGGAATATTACATTAATTCCTTTGAAGCTTTAAGACAATCTAAATTGAAAAAAATATGTAGTCGTTATCATTTGAAGTAGGCCATCAAGTCGAGTGACCAATTAAAAACCTTTTAATTTTTTTATAATTTCACGTATCTCAATGGATGTTTCCATATCAATTATTTTTTAGTGGGATGATTCCTACAAATACGAGAATTTTGATATGAATATTATGAAACTTGTTTTTTCGATGTTTATGTAAAAGTTAAACCGGAGATATCATGAAATAAATTCAGTTTAGATGCTACAAGATTGGCTAAACGAGATTGTATCTGTGAAAATGAACATATAAATTACATTTTTAATGGTTGTATTAGTAGAGACATAAAACTTACCGGATTTTGTATCAGTGGTTGAATAGAAAAAAAAAGCTTACCTGAAAAATAGAGAAATATATTAGTCAAATAAAAAGAAATTTATTGCCTTCAATAATTTATATGACAATAAAAAGTTCACCTCATGTAAGCTAGGATACAATAATCTTAAGTAAGTTTTTTGTAAGAAAGCATTTACAGAGTGATTCATTGTGAAAATGACATACGTTTACTATAGGATTTTTACGATAAAATGAAGATGATGTCATTTTTAGTTACTTTCCTGCTTATCAGAATAAATATTAATTTACCAACCATGAATACAATTTATCCTCAACAGCCAGGGCAATTTACAGCTTACGGGTTGGCAAAACTTCAAGACGTTGTCAGATCAACTGGTGAAATTCCCCAGTTTGTTTTGACTTTTATTGACATTCGATCATCGTCTAATATTTACAAGTTTTTTGGTGCTTTTGAATTCATTGTTTCTTTAAGATAAAAAAAACAGTTATTTTCCTAACTAATAATTTAGACAGAGTGTAGTTAATAAAATGCCGAAGCAGCTGAACAGTAAATGTCAAGAGATGGTAACATCTTTGTTGAGCTATTTTGAACGAGAATGCCGAAATGGGGGGCCGCTTCTCCCGCTTACTGCTGTAAAGGTGGATTCATGCAAGAAGAAATTGAAACTAAGATTAATTTGAAACTAAAACTAAGAAGATATAACCATGTAATTTTTTAATTTAATTCTCATTTTCATTAGTTTCTTGCATGAGCCTGTACCTGTAATGTAGATGTTAATGCAAGAAACTAAGAAATTAGGATTTAAATTTAAACAATAACATGGTTTCATCTCCTTAGTTTTAATTTTTTTTGCATGAATCCACCTTAAGAGACGTAAGTAATAGTATTCGTTCTTTGTATTCATTATTATTAAGAACTGTCAATCTAACATCAGATTGACTTTTTTAGTTTTTGTTAAGTAAAGAAAAAACTACAGCTTGGCAACATCACAATATTCTGTTTTGCAACGTCATAGTCTTTTTATCGCAAATAAACTATACAGATACGGCCTAGGCGATCTCAAAAACCCCATATTTATTTTAAGGTTCCAATCGATCAATCTATTTAATATAATAAAAATTCAGTTCCGGATTTAAAAAAATTAACAAAATACCTATTCCGACCCCAAAACAACACCCTTGATATCGGATTTTCTTTAGAAATGAATGCCGTATTTGGGAAGAGCAGAAAAAAGTGAATCCAATGATTTACTCGGCTTTTTCGACAAAACGGTTTATCTTGTAAAATGTTGAGTTCAAATTGTTGAAATTGTAAATTCAATATTCGAAATATCTTATAATGGAGTATATATCGAAATTATTTCGTGCTAAGCCACGTCAGTGGCCCGTATCTCACTGGAACGTAAATAAACAGAAGTTACTGGTGTGTCACAACAGGGTTTCAATATCATCCCATCACTTATTTCCTCAATAAAAGTCGACAACTATAAATATGAAATGTCGATTCGGATTAACAATATATTTATACAGCTTTTATACCTATATAACGGTGTGAAATGAAGATCGACGGTATAACAGTCGAGATATGAGAAATGTGGAACGGTTCCGCAGTTAAACTAAAATGGATTTCTTATTATTACTATTATATTGTAGACGAGCTAATCGTTGTATTGTTAGCCGCTATTGATATGTGCGTTAATGTTGTCGAGACTGTATAGTATTGTTCAATTGTCCGTTTTAAGAATTGAAAACTCCTTTGATATCACAGTTTACTGACTTATCTTGATGACAATGCCTATAATTGTGTTTTTACGGGAAACTGTCTTGTGATTTTTTATTAGCTACCGTGTAAAGACATGCTGAATCGACGATAATTGACATTTTGGGCGTGAAGAGGCATAACTATACTTCAGCAACGATCCACTTATTCAATAATTTGGCATTGAAATGCTTTTTGTACACTTTCGTATATAGGATCCGGAGTTAAGTTGATGAATAATTTGTCTGGACAAATACAAGATACAAATTTTGATTTTTTTAGTATCATTGATGCCATCTTCAATGTGTCAATTTTCCACAATTGTAAATATCTTGAATATTGACGCACATAATCATAAATACAAGTAAAATAGAGGGAGCTCGTCTCAGTAGAATGCTATACGTACGAAAGCGCGCCAAGCTAGATTAAGTCATAAAATTTTAAATTTTTTGTAAATCGTAAAATTGAAAAATGTTGCAAAAACGAGCTTCTTTTCGCGTTCATTCACACAAGTTGACCAGGTAGAAATTTTTAGAGTGATCCATCGCTTCTTGATTCCTCTGAACGTGCTAATCTTGATATAACAGCATATACTAATTTTTTTTCATTTACGACTTCAATAATGATTTATTCATTATTTCATTTCTTTCAATTTAGTTTACTGGTGCTCATTCATTATTAAGATACAAATGTCTAGAAGATCTTCAAACCAAAATATGTTATGTAATTTTACACGTTTATTAACATGATATTGTAATAACAACCAGGAGAAAATTCAAAAACACCCTTTGTGGCATCTTAATAGCCTTCACTAAGAAAAGAAAACTCAAAACATCAAAACTATTGAACCTAATGGGAGCGATGTTGAATGGAGACAAAAATTCAAATATCTAGATTTGACTCTAGGCAGTAAACTTCTGTAGAACAAACACGAAAAGGAGACTATTTACAAAGCAAAAATGGCTCTAATGGTGTGCAGGAATCTGGCAGGGAAAATCAGAAGCAATATAAGGGACTGGGATAGGAGTGTACGGGCCATAGAGATACTACATATAGAGGCAACAAGCCAGCTGGGAATCCGTCAGCATGTAAAAGAGAGATGGAAAGTAGGAGGTTTAGGCTCTATTTGTATTACCTCTATGGTACAGGCCAGGAACCAAACACTCTGAAAGAATATTTTAAGCGGAAATTCACGCCATACGAAAGTTAAATATTGACAAAGGATACAGAAGGCAAACGATTATTATAATTTCTGATAGTCAAACAGCCATTGAAGCACTGAGCTTTTCTGTAATCGGTGAAATAGCAAATAATAGATGAACAAGCAAAGAAGGGGACTGCAATACCCTTTTGGGGACCGAAATCCTTTTGTGGTATCAGCTCAAATATAATATTGGAAGAAATATAGGAAAAGCCGAAAACAAGTATAGATCTGACCATTTGAAAGATCTAGTAGGAAAATCACTTCAACTTTAACCCGTTGAGATCTAATGAATAAACAAGTCAAAGCGGAACTGCACTAAGAATTTTAACAGGGATCCTAAAGGGTCATTGTCGCTTGAATGAGCAGCTGAAAAAGTTCAATATAGTGGAGAAAGAAGAAGGTAGATTCTGTGGATTCTGTGGAAAAAGAAACCTCCATCCACTTGCGGATAGCACAGCAATTCAGAATCCTAGGACACCAAACCTAAGAGATTATTGGATAGAAGAGGGACATTTACCTTAATTGAAGCCTGCAGATATACTAAAATTCCACGTTTTAATAGTAGACGAAATCTTTGATAGTACCATCCGTGTCACTATATTTATTGCTGCTACTATATTTATTGCTGCTTCTATATATAAAATTGTATCTACAATATTTAGTAATAGAATTAAAAACTATTTTACCGAAGCAGTCCGCTGTTTCTACTGCCGTGATAAGCCAAAGCGAGGTCGAGCTTTGTGAACGTTCTCCATATTTTTTAGGGTAGTATCAGTTTCTTTTTCGTCAAAGCATCAAATGCAGATGCACAAATGTAAAAATGAGGTCTAGGTGGTGTGGAGTTGCCCTATTTTCCAAACTCATCAGATCAAATTAGTTCGGGTAACATGTCAGAAAAAATCGGAGCTCCTTATAAGCAATCTACTGTAAATGACAGCCAGCCTAATTCGACACAAAGTTGTTTAGGCAGGAAATCTGATTCTTTGATATAACTGAAGATGTAGATGTATACTCTTGAAGCATCGTAGAATGGAAAATACTAAATGCCAAAACTCCTTGGTGATATGAAAATACATAATTCGTCTATAAACAAGTTTTTACAGAAGCATAAATGTTTTTCAACGCATTCAAGGCCATGAATGCATGTTTTGTAAATATCTCTATTGGAAATAAAAATTGGTCCAAATGGATGTGTTCTTCAATTATTGATATTAATGAATCTCTCCAAATTAAGAACGCTGCTGAAATATGAAATCATTTATCATCAATTTTATTGAAGTGACACGAGCGGTGAGAAAATTGTATTCACAAAAATCCTCGATGCATCACTCAGAATAAGCATGATGGTAATAAAAGGTGCACACGAGTAATATCAACCGATTTATCTCCAAGAAAGATTAGGAAACAGATGCATATCATGACGATTGACTTTTCTATTTTTCTTTAACAAAAAGTATCAGTCCAGACAAGAATTCATTAACATACTAATAGGATGTAAATTAAATGTTTTTTTTTTCGTGTATTGGCATTTAGAAAACGTATACCTACACGTTGTTATTAATTAAACATGGAGGCTGTTAAAAGCATGTGGGAAAAGCGAAGACAAAGAACTTAATGAGTTCTTAGATCCGTCTAGGTATCTTGTCAAGTCGGTTGAAAAAATGTTTTGTTAGAGACTTCGGGTGGTACCATTTTGCCGAAGTTTATAACGCGTTTTCTCAAAAGGATATTAAATTCAATTTAAGTACCGCCGATGGTAAAAATATTTCACCAATTTGAAAGAAAAGTCGGTAACCTTTAAAGATTCACATTGGAATAATTTCATTTTAAAATTATTTTTATAAAGATCACCGAACAGGGGGAATTCTAGTTTTTTTTTTAATGGAAATGTTTGTGAGTCTACAAAGTTTGCATCTAAAATACATGTTTTTAGAGCATTTGAAGTCAGTACTTTGATCATTGGCTTTATGTGTCCATTGTTTCACCGTTTATGTAAAGACTAGTTATTTTTATCAGGCTCAACAGTCTGTTAACCGTAATATTCTTGTCGTCTGTATGTCTATAAATATGTGATTTTGTGTATTGGATTGTATTATTAATTAACAACAATTCCAATCATAAATCATAGGAAAATCTATATAAAATCTTATACTATTCTGATGACGCAGGAAATTGATTATTGGAAATTTCTTTTTCTAACATTTGTAACCAAATTTGACTACAATCGGCTGAAGCGACCAGAAATTTGTTGTGTTCCTCCTTTGGCTCGTAAATGCAGCTTCAGGCCCTTGCTTTGCTTGGGGTTAGCGTTGCCAGCACTATTACGTTCGTAATAAATCTATCACTAAATGGATTTATTTATTACACTATTACGCCGCTTTGCAATTTATTATGTTTCTATTATTTTGGCCAGAGAATAAAAAATCGAAAACAAAAATCTCAAACATAGCACATCGTTAACAAAAAAACGCTGTTATTTTGCCTTTACACCGCTGTTTGCATTGGCTTTACTCCTTGGCTCCTTGCAGTGGCACTACTCGGCAGTGTAATTAAATTCAGCGTTCGACTTTTGACATTTGGGATAGACAAATCAAATCTGTCTTTATTGCCCGTACTTATCAACAAGACTTGAGGCTGAGCACGGGCCTGAGCAGCCTCAAGTCTTGTTTATAAGTACGGGCATTAGACTTCTGATGTCACGACCATTTAATCTCTCCCTAACTTCACTTTTTTTCCAAGAATATTCCCATTCATCTATTTTCACTAGTATAAACGATTTTATGAGAAGTTTTTCTCAATTAGATATTATTCTTACAATTTCTGTTCTTTTTTTGTTGTTTTGTATATTTTTTTCTTGAATCTTTGCAATAAAAGTTTTATTTGTTTTGGTAATTTTGATTTCAGCGATTTAGCGACATCTTTGTTAGTTTTCCGTCAACCATTTAGAAAACATAGAAAACATCAAAAAAAATCTATTACGAACAAGTCCTAACCTATTACGAAATTCAACAAAATTTTGTACGAAAAATCAGAAGCTGCTGTGGGGTACTTGCCTGTCTGCCGTTTTATTGCCTACAATACCCTTATGCCCCGTGACCCACTTGAGGTTTGCCAGGATTAGGAAATTTTGAAGGAGATCCCATCCCCGAACAGTCTTAGCATGGTTAGGAATTTGGTGTATCTTGACTCTCGGATCATGTAGGATAGGATATTTTGGTCTCTATAACCCTTTCAATGTACATTTGCAAACACGTGTTGTCGGTACTTATAGCACCTCTCATATTTTGATGTATAAGACTTCATTTCTTACATAAATCCCTATGCCAATCTAGTTTCTGGAAGATACATATTTATATCGAAAACCAGTAGGAATATTTTAAAACTTCATAAGAAAATGAGTCTTTAGACATGTCACTTCTCTCTTATACAAATGTAAGCCGTAGTCCTTCATAGTAAATTTTACATTCTTTTAATAATCCGTATTATAACATATGGACCATATATGTTGGTCAACCGCAAGTAAGTGTTGAAATATTTCATAAGGAAAACCTTCGATGTTATAAATATCCAATTATACATTTATACAACCACCAAAATTACTTTAACGTATCAAAAGACAATAAAAAAAGGATTTTATGTAATCATCATTTGAAAAATTATTTGGAATAATTTAAAATTAGTAACGTTTGATGTTTTGAAATTTTACTTGTTATTTTTAAATAGAAAGGCTTCAACAATTTGTTAAAAGAATTATTTAATTAAAAACGTTTTCCAAATATTGTACGTGGTGGCTGTAATTAATCCCCATTTTATTCAAAAAAAAATTATTTACAACTTCCTGTCTTTATAGCTAGATATTTATTGGTAATTTACGGCAGCCAGCTGTTTTTAATTAATTGTCAATATCATTCGTAGATACTTTAGCAGAAAATTATTAAATTATTTATATCTTAATTTGTTAATGGGAAAAACTATAAAATGTCACTTTTTGAAATAAAGAAATGATGATAATAAGTAAAAGTGATTCAAGAACGGACGAAGATCTATGAAAAAAGAAAACGAGGAGTTGAAAACTTTTGGATCCGATCAAATCAAATTTAATCGCGATTTAAAAATAAAAAAAAGGTAACGGATGTAAAAAGAAGTCGTCAAAGCAAATCAATCTCAGAAAATTGAAATAAATAGATTAATTTATCTGAAAACCAAGAAAGAAGAAATTATTTTTGTTGTTGTGTTGGAAATTATTTTTGTTGTTGTGTTGGCTGTAAGGAAACTATTCAAATTTCATACAAAAATTTTGTACAAGTTCGCAAAATTATACTATTTCACGAGCGTTATATACTTATCTACTATTTTCTTATCATAATCATTATCAACAGATACATCCTTAATCAAATCAAAAAAAGAAACATCCAAACAACTATAAACAAAAAAGAATAAGAAGATCTAAAAATACTGGAAAGGAAACTATTGAGAACAATACTTGGACCAGACATAACAAGACATGGTGAAGATTAAAAAGAAACATAAAAATAGGAAAGGAAACAGGTGGAGGAAATTTGTCCAATATATAAAGCCAATTAGACTAGAATGAATGGGCCACATTATGAAAAGAGCATCAACAGAAGAGAGAATAACAACATGGGCTCCATTAAAGATGAGAACAAACGGAATACCACTGAGCAGATGGTGGGATCAACTAGAGGAAGATGTATGTATGTATGTGTGTTTTTTGGGGTGACATTCACTGAGAAAATATCTATTGTGCCCCCTTACTTCTACTCAGTTTCTGAGGAGAGTCTCAGAAACTAGTAGTTCCTTTAGTCCTATTTCCCGGAGGAATTTTAGGATGTCTGCAGGCTTCAACTTAGGTAAATGTTCCTTTTCTATCCAGTAATCTCCCAGGTGCTGTGCTCTAGGATTCTGAAGTGCTGTGCAGTTGAAAAGTATGTGGATGGAGGTTTCTTCTTCCATTCCACAAAATCTGCATTCTTCTTTCTCCACTATTTTGAGCTTTTTCAGGTGCCCATTCAGGCGACAATGTCCCGTTAGGATCCCTGTTAAAACTCTTAGCGCAGTTTTACTTTGACTTATGCATTCTTTTGATTCAACAGGTTGTAGTCACCCAGAAGAGTATTTGATTGTATAAGCCCTACTAGATCTTTCCAATGGTCAGATCTTCTCTTTTTCTCGGCTTTACTTATTTCTTCCAATATTACATTGGGGCTGATTCCGCAAAAGGGCTCAAGCCTCCAGAAAGGTATTTCAGTCCTCATCTTCGCTAGCTCATCTGCTATTTCATTTTCTTCTATTCCAGTGTGTCCTGGAATCTATAGTAAGGTGACTATGTTGTTCTCGCCTAGTTCATTGGGTTTGTCTAGGCATTCCCACACCATTTTCGAACTGATTACACAAGAGCTCAGTGCCTTAATGGCTGCTTGACTATCCGACATTATGATAATCCTTTGTCTTCTGTATCCTTCATCAATATTGAACTGGGCGCACTTTCTTATGGCGTGGATTACCGCTTGAAAGATACTTGGGGCTTTTCCCAAGCTTTCAGAGTGTTTGGTTCCTGGCCCGAACACTCCTATCCCAGTTCCTTCTATTGCTTTTGAGCCGTCTGTGTACCATTGAATGGCATTCTTTCCAAGTCTGGTAATGGTATTTGGATCCCATTCCTTCTTGTTGCTCATTTCCGTAACGAACTTCTTTGAAAAGTTATACTTTTTCATCATACCGTCTTGTGGCATGTCCCAGGTTGTCTGATTTCTAAGATGTGAGGAGGTGTTTTTTTTAATGATTTCCTCTCTACTTAGTCTCTCTACTTAGTCTGTATCTTGTTCTAGAGGAAGATATAAAAGCATTAAAAATCAGAGACTGGAAAACAAAATGCAGAGACTGATTTTTGAAAAACATGCAAATTACGAAGTGTTTCTAATTTTACACTCGCGAGTGTTTTAAGAAAAATGGCTGGCACATTAACCACTACCTACACAGATACTGTGGAATTTGTTTTATTTTGATATAAGTGTGCGCAAAGTAAAATCTCATTGTGGTATAATATAATCTGTTTGAAGCCAGCAGTCACATTTTGGTACTTATTAATATTTTTCTCATCAAGATTTTTCACTTTTCGATTTTTTTTCTTGGCAACATCGCACTAAGTAATTTTTGCTATTTTTCTTCCTGACAAAAATTCTCACTTTTTTATTTTTTTCTTCCTGGCAAGACTCTTTATTTTTCACAAGACTGAACCTATTAATTCAATTTATTACATCAATTTGATAAACTCGCAATTTGAATAAAAAGTCAGTTATTTTATATCGTAAATTAAATCAAACAATTAAAATCCCAACAATTCTGTTTAATTTATACAATGAAATTAACCAATCAACCGTTAATCTACATCTTAATAGACAGATTGAAAATCATTTTATCTAAGCATCAGTAAATATATGTTCTTTTCAACCTATCAATCAAAATTTCAAACTCAATCTCCAATTTCAATTGTTTTGGTGATTACATCATTCATTCAAATGACGGCCAATCAACAAAGAAGGAACTTCCTGTTGCCATGTATTCTTGGACTACCGTGCTTGCGTCTCGAATAAGCAACACAGAGTCCAGGAAAGTTTAGCTATATGGAGTTATTGAATTGGGTGGTTCATATAACTTTGCTTTGAATCCATTAGAAAGAATTCAGTGTTGTACAATATCAAGAGAGTCGCAATAAATCTTTTAGGTTTCAGTGAATGTCACCCCTCTGTATATACAAGTGTATCGTAAGATTAAACGGCCTTATAGATCAAAACACTAGCGAATTAAAGTTTTGATTTATTCATGATATAATCTACATATTTTGTTTCAAATCTCGACCTTAAATGAAAGTAATTTCGATTTAAAGTGCATTGTAATATTATAAATGATCAGATAAAAGTAAAAAAAATGAGTTAATCATTGCTTCATTATACTTAATCGATATTATCATTAATATTCGAAATGAAAGAATGCCGAGTTTATCTCCGAAGCAATGATTATCAAAAATTGCACACATAATGATTGTTAATCGTACAGTCAGAGCCACCTTGGCACGATTTAAACATTGAAAAAATATAATAATTGACATAAGCTGTATGGATACTATACTTAGTAAACAAGTTTCTGCGATGTTTTTTGTGTTTTTATTTAAATATGGTAACAAAAAATTGTATAGTAGTATCACTTGGCACTGCTAGAGGAAAAATTGAAAACTCAGCTCATCTGTTACAAATTCTGGTTTATGGACCCCCACAATACATGTGGAAACCACAAAAAGTTCGGTGATTACCGGTTGCGCACTATACAGTACTCGATACGATTCCAGTAGTCAACAACATATAAGCCAAACGCACGGTGTGGATTAACGAAAGCTTATCGAGAAACTGAAAGCGGATTACTCAATATTGGGCAACCCATTAGACCACTCCTGCGGGTGCAGAGAGGAATACTTCTGAGGGTGGTGCAGGCGTACAGGACAGTGGGTGGACTGGCTGCAGCAGTGCTGTCACGGTCCTATCCATTGGACTTGATGGCTAGAGCCAGACAGAAACGCTGGAGGGGTGCGAGCAGAGAGGTAGTACAGGAATGGATGGATGAGGAAATGGAGAGAAGGTGGGATGAGTATGAGGGCGCGCTAAAAGGAGCGATTGGGAGCAGGAGAAATTGGGTGGACCGGAAATTTGGAGAGGTGAACTACTTCTTGACGCAGATGCTCATAGGGCATGGGTCGAGAGTAGGTTACCTCCACAAGATTGGGAAAAGAGAAACTGGAGTGTGCGAGAGATGTGAAGTGGATGATGTGGGACATGTGTCTAGATGTTGGAAGAATGAGGAAGTTTTGAAGAAGTTAGAAAATAAAATGGGAGAGGCGGTGTATTGGGAAAATATGGTGGAGATTATGTTGAGGGGCGAGGAGGAATGGATGGAGATAAGTGGCGTAGTAGAGAGCATGATTAGAGGAAGAGAAGGACTCGTTATGGCACGAGAGAGGTAGGAGTGATAGAAGGAAGAAGATGATGGAGAGTGTGTGAGGGACCGCCGCCCGTCTTGACGTATGCTAGGGTAGTGATTCCAAGGCGGGAGTAACGGCGAGTTTGAGGTGGGTTTGGTTGGTAGGCATCTCCGTGGGGATGAGTCCAACACTGTCTGGGTACTGTTTGAGGACCCAGTCGAACATGAGTTTCCCATCTCGGCCCGGAAAAAAAAGGCAGAAGAGCCGGAATTGTAGAGCTATAACAAAGGATAGCTATTCCAATCAGCCTATCTAAGGACGTCCCAACTTTACAAGCGAAAGCGGCGATTCACCACTGCGTTGAAGAAATTAAAAGGCAGGACATATTCGGTTGTCATATTCACCGACAGCCAATTCCAGAGAGGTCTACTTTGAGCTAGTATGGGATTGCAAATGTGCCTTAAACGCTCTTGGAGACCACTTCAAGGTCATGGTAGCCTGATTACCTGGGCACGAGAGCCATAAGGGGCAACGAATTGGCAGATAAAACGGTCAGACAAGGTTCAACCAAGGGGTAATCCGCAAGTGGAAGTAGGTGTACACCGCAGTGGAAATATGTGGAGGTATATGGAAGTATGTGGAAGTTTGGTGGAAGTATGTGGAGGTATATGGAAGTATATGGGAGTTTGGTGGAAGAATATGGAAGTTTAATACAGAAATTAGACCAAGTGTGGTGAAAATAACCAATTTAGAATTATAGAATAGGTCATTATACAGGGTGTAAATAAACAGGTGTTACAAACTGAAAACGTGTAGAAAATGCGAAAATTGTCGTGAAATTTCCTGTCGACATGGGTAGATGGAGCTTTAGTTTTCGAGATACATGGTGTTAACAGGTAAAATATCATAAAAATCAATGCTATTGAGTGTTTTCAGAAATTATAAATTTTAGTGCTAGCTATGGATGCGTGTTGCATTACAAAAAGGTTGTATGAGTTCTTACATTGTCAACTAACTTGAAAACACTGTGTGGAAGTAGGTGGAAGTTTGTTGGAAGTATGTGGAAGTTTCGTGGAAGTATGTGGAAGTTTTTTCAAATGTGCAATTTGGTGTACAAGATTTTTGTCGCTGGTTTACCCCTCGGGTTCAACAATGCCATTCATTTGAACCCTTCTGCGGCTTCGCTAAGTCCACAATAAGTATGACCACAAGGAAATGGCTAAGAAATCTCTAGAATTGTGGGTAATCTCACCAGGACAGACAAAGGCGGAACTGTTTATTAGAGAACATTCTCCAACATTTACGGCAGATCTAGTAAGCAAAGATCCAGGGCACTGTAAGCTTAACAGGCACGCATAGCTTATGAGGTTGCCACACGAAGACTTGTGCAGATTCTGTTGCCTAGGGAAGAATGTAATCTAGATTTAGGAGACCACAAAGATCTGAAACAGTTGCAGTGAAATAGGTCGATTGGCCACCTCATCAAATCTAATTTACCTTTGAGATTAAAATTTAATAATGGTATTAAAAATGGTATTGAAACCTTCAAGATAAAAAATATTTTGGTTGACATTATCTATCAAAATATTTTCTTCGTCCAAAAAACGCACAAACTGCAGCTTCTTATATAACCAAAAGTATGGGCGTTTTTGTACAGACAGATTTTGACAATACTCCACGTGAAGCTGTCTAAAGAGCTTAAAGGATAGTATAATTGAAAAGTATAAATTTAAAATAAACTCAATACTGAATTCAGTTACAAGAAGGAATAGAATCGCGATATTATTACCAAACTTGAAAATAATGACATTCTATGGTTTTAAAGCAGTAGGTCACTGAAGTGTACGGGATAGGATCCATACACTAGGAAAGCTTGGGGAAATCCACAAGTATTTTTCAAGCGGAAATTCACATGGTTTATGGTTGCCTTAATCAACATTTTATCGATTATTTCCAAACAGAATAAATCGATTTCTTTGGTAGGTATTCGAGCAAATTTTTCAAACATATCCTGTATACCAATTTATTTTTATTGTAATTATATTGAGTGGATTGGCAAATTCAACTGGGCTAGTATAGGGTTCAAGGAAAATACATTCTTAATTAGAGATGATGACTTTTAATATGCATCGCATGTTTAAAAAATGAATACACATATATTGAGTACCAGTTTTAGCATGACGAAAACACAAAAAATATCGCTACTGAAAAGAATGCATCCTTCATTTTTTAGTAAATTATGTACGAGGTCGATTTATTTTCTTTTCTTCGACATAAGCTTTAAACACAAATATTTTTGCATTGTTGAATATTTTTTAATGCCAATAAGACCAGAGATTTTAAATAATAATTTTATTTCAGAAAACAGAAAAAGGTGGATAATTTCACCCACTTATAATTGAACAGGAACGATAAAAAATACCGGTAGTTCTCTGTATCTGTATCTGTAGAGTAGGGAGGGTGAGTGTAGGCTCACAGCACTTAGGCCACATGTGACCCATTGTACATCCTCCCGAGGAGCTGTCCTCCTAGGTCATCGTCCATCCTGTCCTCAGGAAGGTGGACAGGTCACTAGGAGACATCTCCTTTATATCGGAGGGTGTAGGCCAAGCCTACGCCGAACCGAGCGCCGAACACACACTCTCTTATTGACGATAACTTCGGACACTCGCATAAGACATGCCTGACAGTTTCATCTTCCTGTTCACACATCCTGCATAGAGGTGTGTCCTCTAGTCCCATAGTATGGAGGTGTTTCCTCAGTTGACAGTGACCAGTCAGAAATCCTACTGTTAAAGGTAGGTTTTTCCTGGTCGTCGCCAAATATTTCTTCGGCGTCAGCTTCCCAGGGTCGCCCAGGGCGACCCTGGCAAGACTGCATCCTTTGATTCCATCCCATCTCTTAAGGGATTGAGCATGGGTGTAACGTTTGGCTAGTTCCGCAATTGTCCTAGAATTTTTAGTCCAGCGGCTTCCCTGACTGAAGAATCGGCAATATCACGTTGTCTGTTCAAGGCTAATAGGGCTTGTCTGCTATCAGTGCAGATTGTTATGTTTTTGCCAGAAATTCCTCTTCTGGTTAGCTCTTTTCTGGCAATTGAGATACCAGCCAGTTCTGTTTGAACCACGCTGGTATTGTTTCCCATTCCCCACTTAATCATTAGGCTTAGTGCTCTAGAGTAAACTCCACATCCTGAGCCTTCTTTCATTTTTGAACCATCTGTATATATGCATATTGCATTTGCAGCATCTGGCTCTGTGTTCTGTAGTACCGGAAGTACCGGTAGTTAGGAAACCCCTATATTGCTAGTAGGGAGAACACCTGTTGTTAACGAAAACAGGGCGTTTGTGGTAACTTCATCAAAGCCTAAGAAAAATAACAACGTTTAAACAACTTTAAATTTTATTATTTTAAATATTCATGTACACGAAGTATTGCTAACCCAATTTTTATTTAACTTGTTTAAAATAAATTTCCGTTAGTTTAAATGACAAAAAAATTAAATTTAAAGATCGTAAAAAACAATTAGAAAAATAAGAATACTAAACGAATAATTCAAATAACTGAAAGTTTAAAATAAAAAGATTTAGATAGATTGCACGCTGTGAAATTGTATAATTATGTGAATACCTCTTGAAGTTTTTATCTTTCGAACAAGAAAATTCGAAATATTTATCATTACACCTTAAGCCAACACGTTATGCTTACCCAACCAGAAATTATTAAATTGTAACTTTACACTTTTAGTTGCTCTTACTTTACCTGAAAAAAATAAGTAATTAAAATTGTTTACCTAGTTTTTATAGTAACATTAAAAAAAATAATAATAGTAAAATGAAAAATAAATTAGTTGCACTCATTGTTTAAGAAAATGCGTATATACAGGGATGAAAGTTATGAGAAACAAAACCATTGAATTTTAATACCAAGCAATACAGCTTGCAAGTATAGTAATTTTCTACAAAAATCATAAACATTTAAAACGAATAAAACTTGCATTTTTTAGTTTTTTTTATAAAACGTGGAAAGTACTGGAGCAGTCTACCTGAAACTTGATGGTCCCCCCGAACTTGGAAAACTGTTCGCATATTTATTTGAAAATTCCACACATGTGATTTTCAACCAATCAGAACGTGTATTTCTGACAGATCACCATCGCAACGGATGAATTTTAGTGGAAATTTTTTCGTTGTGGGTAAACAACAGCGAATTATACTGGAACTTTTTTTGACGTTTATAATAACAGAATATTCTTTTTAACATTCTAATTTTTATTTGTTCACATGATAATTTTTTACTGGATATAGTAACCAATCAAATTACTTAATTTTAAGTCATGTGTCAAATTTCATCCAATCACCGCTGTATTACAGCGATAATACCCTACATGTGGTGTTTTCAGTTTGGTGTTTATTTTTTACTAAACATTAATTAAACGTCAAACTGACAACTGGATTAAAAATGTCGCGAAGATTAGGTATTGCATCTAACGATTCAATTAATTTACCAATTGTACTTTTAACAACTGTAGTTTTAAATGAAAATGAAATATATTTGATTAAAACTAATAAAGTTTGTTTTGAAAATTATTTAACATCAGATTGACAATCAATTTTTTGATATCTACAAAGTAAAAAATTATCTTATCGAATACTCCTCGGGTCTTGAAAAATACTCAAAATTTTGTCGTAGAGAATCATTCAAGCGTGTTGCTCAAAGATAATAGCCCTCGGCCTGCGGCCTTGGGCTATTATCAAGCAACACGCTTTCAGCATTCTCTATGACAAAATTATCTCGGTATTATCAAGACCCTAGGGGTATTACTACTGATAATTTTTATTCATTTCAACTACAAGCTTAGATGTCTTCTAAATTCTTTGGACTATTATGAATAATATTATATTGAAAACGCAATTATTATATATCGAGTTATATATACTATGGCAGGTTGATGAAGACAAAAATTGATGTTTTTGGAAATAAACACATTTGGTGTGGAATTTTCTTACCAAATACCACACGAGGTCAAATTGAATCCGGAAATTTTTTCGAGCTCATGAATATTTTGAAAATTATCCCGAGTCGAAGACGAATATGACTTCTAGTGGTATTACTAGTGAAAATTCGTATTATTAGAGCACAAACACCTAAATCATTCAGTGTTGACCATAGCAATGAGTGGTTTATAGAATCAGTAACCTGTTGGAAATGAACAAAAGCAACAAATACTCTTCCACGTTTTAATCTAAGTTTTAAATGGATAGACCAATTTATCGTAACTATGTGATGAAGCATAGTAATCATTATTTTTGATCAACCGTTACATATATAAGGAAGCCAGTTCTGTGGTAGATTTTTAATAAATTCTTCAAGTTCATCTTCATAGTATGGGAGTGTTGGTGTTCTTCAGTATTTTAGAAGACTTGAAGACATATCTTTTCAATAGTGATTAGACTTCAGCAAACAAAAATATGCACAAGTTCTCAGTGAAAATTTCAAATTTGTGTGGTAATACATATTCAGGACAACAAAAATTAGCTTTGAAACCTCTTACTTTGTTTGCGACAACATATATTTGTGTAGCAGCATTTTCGAAGATGAACTTCATTAAAAAAAATTTTCGATCAACTTACTGATGAACATCTTCAGGATTTAATGTCAATAGCTTGCACAAATTTTACTCAAAAACTGCAGACCGATAAGCCGCAACAAAAAATGTCACTTTTCTCATTGATATGTAAGAAAATATTTTCTCTATAAAATATTGTGCGGTCCGCGATGGTCATTTCATTTCTTAAAACCGACTCCAATCGACACTAATTGGTGACCCCTGCTATAGAATATTGTAAAATTAATTGATAAAACCCTAACACTGAGTTAATTTGCTCTTGTGAAAGGTTCAGGTAATTCATAAGATCCTCTATATCACCGTTTTATCAGATTCACAGAAAATTCGACTTTTACTAGATCGTTTTGCTGTCGAACAGAAACGGTGGGAAATCAAACGACGTCCAATATTAAAAGTTCCATAAAAGACCATATTCCAACGACACGGTTGTTTTATTCAACTAGTACCACTGTAAAGGTGTCTTATTATTCTACAACACTTGTTAAGTTATTTTATTATAGAACCACCCTCGTACATTTTACACGCAGTGTCGAACATCTCTTTCCAAGTTACCGTATCGGGTAATCCTATAGTCAAGTGTAATGTGATCAATAAAAAAATTTATGACCGACTGGTATGAAACCAAAGCCCATAGTTGATATTCGTTTTATTTATGGTTCAGAAAACGGCGGGAGACGTAAATATTGGAGATATTAATTCAACGATCTTGACACCCTTAACGAGTTCGCATGGTGTATATATGGGATTAAATTTATCTGTGGGAAACGGATCATTAAATGAATATAATACTACAATGGACATTATGATACTTGAGTAAAATGATATTGAAAGGCTTAAATTAATTTAATATCTCGATAAAATGATAATTACTATTATTTTTTCATTACAACAATTAAATGTTATCCCACATGATATAGCTGCGTTAAACTGAGTACACACCTTCAAACACACACATATGCGTGATGAGTGGAGCTCGGAAAGTAATGTGTAGGGTATTAAGGCGCATATACACCTGAGCACGCATGCATTGTTGTTATATATGTTTCTATTGCGAGACTTGTTGAAATATTCAGCAATTGTCACTTCACCTCTCAGCAAAGCAGAAGATACAGCGAGGATATACTGCGCCAAAGAGAAATAATAAATGTTGCGCGCAACCTATAGTCCATGGCGCTTCACAGCAACTAGGTTACGTTAGGTGTGTGGTGAGTGGGTCTATTGCGACCCGCAATTAAGAGTCTATTGTGGCTCACACGTATTCAGATTTCAACAAAACAAATTCAGCTACTTAACAAAGCGCCGATTAGTTTTTTTGGTCTATGATATTTCAGGTACGAGGGCGAGAGGGAGACCCTGCTAAACATCAGATACCTGATTCGAGCCGCGGCGGGGCAGGCACAAATTATATGCTCTGCTGTTTCACCATCTTCCAGGCAAAGACGGCAAGTCGGATCTTCAGACATTCCAAGTTTTAGCATATGATGATTCAGATGACAGTGGCCTGTTAAAAGTCCTGTTAGACAACGTAGGTCATGCCTGCTATAGTGTAACATTTGTTTAGAGTCATTCTTCGAAGGATATATAAAAGCCTTTGAATGAACCAATCCTGGTGAGTTATGCCAGCAGTCTAAAGCTCTTCTTGCTGTCCAGGTATTTAGAAATTTGTTTGGCAAAACTTATTGCGATGCCAATAGTAGGTTCTGGTCCGATAGAAACACGTGCGCCACCCTTCTTTGCAAGAGAGTGCCTTTTCGTTTCCATCCATACCAGAGTAGCCAGGGATCAGACCAGCAATACTTTACTGAGTTCTTCTATTGAGGAGAGTCTTTTTTGGCTGTCTTAAACCAATTTCGACGTAAGAGCAGCAGCAACTGAACTAACTGAACTCTAACAAATCCCTCCTCCCACAGCGAAACGCTTATTTTTCTCTATATACCAATCTTGTCATTATTTCAATTTGTGGTTGGTCGTTGCCATTTTTAAATTTATTCATTTTTATTTGATCTACTCTGGTCTTTTTGTAATGTATTTTTATCATTGGTACTATTATCACATGATTTATAATCATTTATTATAGGTAAGTTGAAAAAGTAGATTTTTTATTCTATACGTTTGAAGTTAGGTTTTTATGGAATAAAGTAATTATTATTTTTCATCTCTCATATTTGAATCTACCATGATTCTCTATAATATTGTGCAATATTACGCGTATCCTAAAAGTTTGAAAATTCCAATAACCCGCGTCTTAAGTGATAATTCATACCTGCAGCCAAGGGAGGCACTAGAGGTAACTTTGCCACAAAACACTACACGTTTAACATCTCTCTTATGATTTATTTCTCTATGTACTGCATCAGTAGAGAAATATATACCGAAGAATAAACTGTACGCTCTTGTAAAATAAATAATCGTTTGAGTATTTTGTGAGTTTTATTGGTTATGAAACCTCATACTCATACTAGTTAACATTTATACAGCGTGTAGCATTTAATATGAAGACACCACCATACTTTCGGTGTTTCAAAAACTTGGATTTGGTTGATGGACCACATTTTTTAAAATAATCAACTGCAATTTGAACTTTAACCTCAGCCTACTACAATTTCAGAAACAGGTGTTCAGAATTGTTTGCCCTGACAATACTAAGTATACTTTGGCAAGTTTATCTGAAACCGTGAAAGGAATGCAGTCGAAAACATCCGACATTGCCACATTTAACTATGAAAAAACTGAAGTGCTTACTATGTAGTGATAATAATTAGAAAAGGGTCTTTTTATTATCAACAATATTAAAAATATGATTAAACGTTAATTTTATAATGTACTTGTTTCCTTGGATTTATTCTATTTAAATTATTTTTTCAATTTATGAATATTTAAAGATGAACACTTTTCCAAATATGTTATGGGCTTTTTGAAGCTCTGGCAGCGTTGTACGAAAACCATAATGACCACACCCTCGAATTACATAATTGGTGATTTGTATCGACCAGCTGACTTCTTATTGGCAAGCGCGTGCGTGAGATCTTCCCTCTCACTTCGTCAGTTGACTGATATTTATTTATCCAGTGGCGTTATACCTTTGTATTTTCAGTTTGACTTGGTAAAATAGGTACCGTACGCCATTTGTACGTTTGACAGATAGGCGCCATGTTTTTCCTCGCCTCTTACCGATCCCGTATAGCTTCAGATAAACTTGCCAAACTATAGAGCTCATTTTTGGATTGCTGTTATATTAACTGAAGAAGACCTTCCACAGGTGATCGTTGGCCATATCACCTTTGTGTAAAGCCAGTGACAACTCGGGTCGTATTCCCCAAGTTCATCTACATTCCCAATAGCCCTGAAAGTAATTTTATTAACGTGTGTCATCCAAATTAGTTTGGAATCAAGTGTTACTCCCATATACTTTTCCGAGCAGTTGTGCTCTATCTTTCTATTCAAAAGGCAAGTAGTTCGGTTTTATTTGGATTAACTGAAAGGTCCTCTTTAATGTTCCAGTTTTCCACAATTCCTAGATCGTTTAACCTGCAGATCAAGTCTTCGACAATTAGATTTCGCTAAAGTGTTAAAAGTACTTAAGGACCCCCTCCTTAAGGTGTAAGTTTTGTCAGGCATAGGTGCCTATGCTCAAACGTTAATCCTATTCATCTATATGTGGTACTGTTTATCCCTCTATTATTTAGAATCTAATTATTTGCTTGTTCCTTATGATTCAGACTCCATTCAAGACCTGAGTTTACTCGAAAGCCAACCAAAAAGATTTGTTTATTAAAACAATGTCTCTTAAGAACATAACCTCCAAGTGATCAGAGTACTTTCCTCACACTATATACTATTTTTATGCTGTAATCACTCACTAGGTACTCAATATTTACTCTACGTGTAAGCTTAACGAATACAAGAATTACCGTATTTCCCTTAGAAATAATAAAAAAACGGAAACTAAGTCATAAAACTTTACCTCCTGTGATTCATAAACAATACACGCTTCCATAGCTGGATCCCCTCGAGTCTTATAAACTTCCTGTGTACCAAAGGGAATCAAAAATATCTTGAAAAAGCGGTTGATTCTTTCAAACAACGCCCTATAGTGCAAGGCAACAAAGACTTGGTGTTCACATTACCTATACAGCAACGCTGGTGCAGGTGCAAAATAAACATAATACTAAAAAACCAGTCAAGAGCTCCGTTGTTTATCGTTTTAGTGTAAATACATCTGCATTTTAAATTTGTTTTACAATACAGGGTGGTTCCGATTCGAATCTACATGCGATATAAAATAGAACATGAAAAGTGTTTTATTATATATATATAATATATATGAACGGTGTTAAACAGCAAAATAATAATTTGAAATTAAGGTTGAGGAGATGTAGATCTATAGAATGCATGACTTTATAAAAGGTGGGCTTGGAAGAAAAAGAGAAGATAAAGTCAAACAAGACCCATTATGTGGCAGGTGAAATAGATTTGCGGATGGAACAATGGATATCTTAAGGTCTCCACATTCGTCGTACCGCAAGGATTAAACTGAACATGGCCAATTTGTTATTTGATTATCATTGGATATGCGATGCTGTTATCGTTTTTATCTTTACTTTGAACGTCTAAAATAATATTTAAGCAATACCTTGTACATTGAGAAAAGTTAACCGGAAGAGCACGACATTTATTTGTTTACGGGACCTAAACAAGATTTAAATTTTTTTCAGTGGCATTTCAATCCACACCTCCGAAGCACGGATAATTATATTGACTTCCAAATGTTTAGCTACGTATCTGTAAGACAAACACTTTTAACTTACCAGTTTTGTTATATTTTTTGGATCAATAACCTTTGATGGTTTAAATAAGGCGATAAATGATAAATAACGGTTATAAAAATAATTACATAGGGGAGATAGACAGTAAGTGCTACCACATTTTCTGATGAAAATAACGAAAAAAAACTGAAATACAAAATTTACTTTTAGAGAAACTTTATTAAACATGTTTTATTGATAAATTGAATTATTTGTTCCTAATAAATGTTGTTTTATTTAACATTAAATCTACAAATGTTTGGTGAATTCGTTCAAGAGTTCAACTCTTTCCATCGCTCTTTATAATTCACAGCATAGCGAGCAGAAGTTAGCGAAGACTGCAATCCAATTCTTGAGGTGATTCTTAGAAAGCACCTTTAAGCGAAATGAATAATTTGGCAACACCAAAAATAAATCGTTCGTGCTTCTTAACGCCGTCAAATTTTATGGTTATGTATTATATGTCTGCAAATCCTACGAAAGCCGAAATGTTTTGATAAAAGCCGCTTCATTTATTGTCCAGGTACAGATTCAAAGGATTGTGCGGAACGACCCCAATCCTTGACCCGATCGCAACACTCAAGGTTATTCGCTTCCTAACAAATTTTTTTAAACGTTATTCTTGAGCGATCTGCTTTGCGCACGTGTGGTAAGCAATTTATCACTGCTGGGTTATACTTCAGAAAAAAATTCTACAAAACATATATATAAAAATCAGCCACACAAATTAAAGTTTAGCCACTCTTATTTCTAGTTACCCCTCTTACCTAGCATCTTCCCATGTGTTACATGGTAGCTCCACTAGCACGCAGATATTCAAAGCACATGAGACACCACTGAGAACCTAAGGTTTCATCTATGTAAAAATAAGTAATGACAGATCGCTCTGGGATCTTTGACTATGGGTAAATGATATATTTTATCACAAAATTCAAACTATCCAATAAAATATGGGAACCGAAATGCGCAATTTAGTTTTATATTTACGCATTTGAAAATAAAAATCACTTTATTTTCTTGAATTAATCCGATAAATCTCTTTGTAGTCAATGTATCATTCCAACTGAATAAAATACTGTTTGCTCGTTAACATCAAACGGTCCGAAACCGTGGGTGGTCGACTATATACATTTACTACCATTTTTCACAGTCGTTCTATACATTTTCTTGACAATCGTTTGTTCAAAGGGAGGATAACTATAATCCTGTTGCCTAAATACCTAGAAACTAATGGAATTCGTACAGAGGGAAAAAGAAAACCTATAATTACTATGATTGTAACAGTTGACAGCAAAAAATTAAATAGAAATATTATGATGAGATAATAGAAGGAATTTGATGAAGCAGTCAGTTAAATGGATTCTCCAGGTAAATTTCTAATTATGTACTAAGTGGCTGTCCAAAATCCCTGGCCACATCTACACTTCGCTTAATATTGTGTGTGAGTCTTGAGAAAGATGCACCTACGATTGATTAAGTCATTACATCCAGACACGGCTTCAAATGTTCAGCACTGCATCCTTTAGACTTTTTGTGCTTTTGGTTGTAACGATTATGTCAAATGACTGGTTATCATGAACAGGCTTAGCAGTATTTTTATTTTCAAATCCTGATTGGAGAAGTCCTTGGGCGATCCTGTCTCCAATAGGTCAATGCTTCGGACAATCGACAGAAGGTTTCTTCATATATATGCCCATGTGCTTCTTCAGATTGCAATGACTGGTGAATAAACTTGTCACTATCTTTTTTTGACTTGGGTTTCGTATTCCGTTGGCCAGAGAATCCGATAGATTTTTGACCAGAAGTTCGCTTAGGCAGGTGACTCCAGGCATGATAAGGTTTTAAATGCTGCCTACTATAAAAGAATATTGCTACAGAATCTTATAATTTTGTGATATTTAGTTTAATAATTGTGGAATGGTCGACAACTCGTTTGAAGAGATTTTGGTACTAGTTGTATCAGATTTATTTAATGTGAGTACATATAAATATATATTTATGTCTAAAGTGTGAATAAAATAAAAGGAACAGTAATAAATCATTCTCTCAATTAACAATTGAATATTCATTACTTTACTATACACTTGATGCAAATTTGAGTAATAAAATATCAATTAAATTCTCTT